>JAFJYG010000621.1:0-32619 GCA_017366145.1 Cadophora sp. M221
GGAGAGGAGAGCAGAGCAGAGCTTGGAATTAAATCAAATTCCAGTCAAAAACGACCGGGCAGTCCAGTCCATAAGGCTGCGTGCGTGCTATCCCTTGGCGGGCAGATAGTGCGGGTCGTGACCTCGTGGCCCTGGCACAAGTGAACCTGGAGACGCGTTAAAGTAGGGTCCAGTGGGCCAAAATTAAAGCCTTTATCTATCCAAATAATGAATTGCGGCTACATTTGCGAATAAGTGTCTCTGCTCAGTTGGCCGTTACCCTCATCCGGTGGCGTCCAAGGATACTGAATTTGATACAGGCATCGAAATTTCAGATTTATAGTATTTTATTTCACGAATTTATATCCCTAACCTCGCCTTTTAAAGCTTCTAGTTAAAATTAACTCATCTGTGATGATAAGGGTGACATTGAGGGCGGAGCGGAGGGCAGGGCACCGTGCCATCATTTGTACCTCTTATGCAGCAACATCCCAAACTATATGATAGGATTTGAGGGCTCGGTCTAGGTGTATAGGAGCGACAACGATCACTTGAGTAGCTAGACTCGGATTCTCAGAGCCTAGTATAAACTGAGGATATCCATACCTGCTGTATGGTAGACCAAGGAGATAGCCCAATTTTCCTTAGATAGTGCTCCCTTAGATCCTGGATCTGGCTATTAACTGCTCCGATCTTGAACCTTAGCCGTCTCCTTTGCCGCTTTTATCGTCGTATGCCAATCAAAAGCTCACAAAAGCTGCTTCCAACAACCACGTTGCTCACGTCTTGGAACTCAGCTCGAAGGCCTCGGTTTGCACCGACCATTAGAAGGCTATCCAATTCTGAGACTCCCAACTGAGATCGTGGTCCTGTCAATAAACTAAGCGTCTTGTCTACTTTATTTCATGACTAATACTAACCGACAAGCCTGTACACCGCGTACCAGTCAGAACCGGGAACGCTACACATAGCTGCCGTTAGCTAAAATTGGAAAAGGGCATTTAAAGATCCAAGCGTCCTCAGGACTCGAAACTTGGCTTGGGTTAGAGTAGTGACTTTTAAAATTCAGACACGAAGACAGACTCCATTGGAAAATAATCGCTTGAAACAGTATTACCCGAATTCCTCCCCCGGACGATTTCCCCAGTCCTCACCCAGCGTAGTTAACCAATGTCCTCAGCATATATGAATTTCTTGTATGACGTTTTCATCCCATGCTTCTCCGTACATAATTCCATGAACATAGCAATTCCCAACTACAGAATATGTGGCACCTTGGGAAGGCCGAAGTAAGTAAGGCACCTCGTGACCTTGAAAGATGACTAATTTGTCACCAATCTGAGAACCCACTGGTACTTGACACAGGTAACCATTCATAGTGCGACATCGGATTGCAACATGAGTTTGCAAAGAAGCAGTGACTCGAAATGCTTCGGCATGAATCATCGTCTGGCTGTCTTCCGGTTGTGGATCGTCCAGTTGTGGATCGTCCTTCAGTAGATCTGCGACAAGAGCGGCGATTTCAAGGTAGTCGCTGGGTGCTGGGCGCTCAAAGGCTGCCAATAATCTCATCTCTGATATCACCCACATTCTCAGACCTCCCAGAAGTTCCTTCGAAGCTTTTCTATCCAGTCGAGAACGATCGCAAATAGAGAGACGAGAAAGTACTTCCGTCTTTGATTCCTTTTCACGGTATTTCTCTGTGCCTCTCAACATGTCGGCAGTCTCGGCCACGCAAGCCATGGTGATCATGAAGTCGTCATAGGGCTTCGAATCTTCCTTGATCGTAGGGATATATTTGCAGGACCCGAGTCGTTCTATTGTGTCCACGATAATACCTCTTGAAATTAGGACTTTATCATCGTTCGATAAGCACAAGGCTGGTTGTGACTTTCCAGCTGCGGAAAAGACCTTGCTAACAAGCATCCCTCCATCCCGCATTCCAATCACATTTCCGCGATCTCTTCTATCCCATTGAGGAATCCAAGACGGTAGTACATTTGTGCTATATCCGCCAGATGCGTGGTGAAGCAATTGTAGTCCATATCCTTTCTCAACCATGTATTTGCCCAATCGTAGATATAGCTGTTCCTTGCTTTGGACATAATTGGGGCGTAGAGCTATTTCATCCGCTTCGTGCGAAATTCCTAGTAGTGCAAACACATAATCGCGGGGATCAGTTGCACAAGCATGCCCCGTGGTGGCCAGTAAGCCGATGAGGGGTGTGGGGCGCCATTTTACTCTGCTGAATCCGATATCAACGATACCCTCTTGGAGCTGAGAGGTATAGTTGCAGCGATTGATTGCTTGCCAAACCGGGCTAGGTTTGTCCCGAGGCGTTCGATCGATATAGTTCGCCAAAGACGGGTAATTTGACAGGTGATGGAAAATGAAGTACAGCTTCTGTTGATCGATACAGTCGTCCCCATAAACAAGCGTGCCGTTCGTCGCAACAACGCTTTCTTGAATAGTCCACATTCTCGAGAACCACGGATGCGCTAGTAGACGGATCAAACACTTCCACTGGGTATCCAAAATCTCAGGTAAACCATATTTTCGCAAGTTGCTCCAATCTAAGTTGTCTTCTTCTGGGATTCCTTTATTTTTTTCTCGACGACAAGCAAAGTTATATAGTAGTTTCAATAGGGCATGGACCTCATGACTTTCTTCCCTTCCAAATTCGCCAAGATAAAAAACCACTTCGTGAGCAGATTCGTATATTTGACGCATCAACAGGACTTGATCGGCACGCTCTTGGGGATCGCCTTGATTTATGCAGATAGCATCGGCCCAAACGGTCGTTTTACCCTGCTTTCTTAATCTCCAAAGTGCACTGAGTAAATTTTGGCCGATTGTCAGAGACTGATTACCAATGAAGATTTTATAGGATGGTTTTGTGGCTCCCCAAACATATGATAATGCTACGAAAGACTTTGCCTGGTCAATCGACGTTTCCACCAGTTCAATGTGTACAGGAGCGTTTAGAGAGTCTGGCATGATATGGAGCAACCGGATTCTGGTAGGACCGAGAGGCTGGTATTTGTACTGGTGACTCGCCATGATATACGGATCAGTCCTGTGGTCACTGGATTTGACGTTGGATTTGCCGAGTCAGTAGTGCGTAAAGTGGATGAACTGGAGAACGGCGGAATCGTCCACAGTAATGGCGGTTGCGCGGCATAAATGTGAGTTATATTCGAGAGGAGATTGAATTCAGGCAGCAGCATCGCCTCGTTGTCCGCAATTGTGACTAAGCGAATCACGTTTTGCTCGCCAAAAGTCACACCTTCCAGTTGCATATTGAATAGTACTACTGCACATATATGGCGCACTATTAATTATAAGAAAAAAAAGCTTTAGACAAGAGGCAGCTGAGGGAGGACAACCCGGGGTCAGTAGCGTGAAGGCACTTCGCGGCGGCGGCAGAGGGCGACCACGAGACCAGCAACTGTGGATTGGGTGCGCGATAATCTCCTGGAGGACAAGTCTTCCTTGACATGAAAGTCTTGCATTCCATCATCAGCGAAAGTAAAGCTTTCCAGTGGAGGGCAAAACATTCTAGAAATCGTAATAATTGTTCTTCCTCTGGCCCTCTAATTCCGGATCCTTTTTGAGAAAAGAAGAGCTGGTAGTATCGCGAAGCATGCTCACGAGACTATTTATCGACGCATGAAACACGCGGTATGTGACTTCGAAACTTGAATTGGCTCATGCGGTGACTTCGATCGATCGGTTTTGACACCACCATTTCCCACACATATTGTACCCCCAACACCTTGATCGAAGTAGAAAACAAACATAACCTGAGGTTATTTGCACGAATGCCCCAATATAAGCACTCGATTTTCTGTTTTCCCCTTCCCTCTCCGTCAAGACACAATTTCGCAAGCGTGTGGATATCATTTTGGCCGCTGGAGAACACAGGTACGTGCATTTAATCAAGTTCGTCATCCAAACCACAAATTGAACAACACTGTTCACTAGTCTTCCTTTGGTGAGAAACCAACGGAGCCAAATTATGAGGACAGTCTTGCTGACAGAATTGCGGCTTTCAGTGGGAGCTACAAGTCGGAATTTAGTGAGGTTAACCTATTCTACTAACACTACGTCTTTCGTGTCAGAGACGCCTCAATTTGAGGGACCATTGCAGTTCATGCCTTGAAATAATACTATTGGGGTCTTAGACCCGGCCTGCTGCTTTGGCGCAACTCATTGGTCTGGTATGTGAATTTCATTGTTCACATCTTGTAATCGAGGCTTAGCCCTCATTGGAAGAACTCTTGGCGAAACTGAAGAAAGCCGCCAGAAATATGGCACGGGAGGCGGAAGACAGTACTTGAGGTTCCGGCACCCAGCTTGAGCAAAACTACTGCAGACAGTTCCATCGAGAGCAGCCAATACCAGGATCCTGATCTTAGACTTGGACCATTGAGTATTGACCTGCGGGAATATAGATTTGCTTATTTAAATGTCGACCGTCACTTTCTCACTTTATGCGTGGGAACTTGTTGCCTGCGTCTTGTCGCCGTTAGCTCTGACCTATCCTCGCCTTTTCTAGGCTTTTGAATACTTTAGATTCTCCATTCTATATAGGTCGACAATGAAGCTATCCAGACTTCTCGTCTTCTGAGCCTGCTTTTCCCCGCGAGATTGGGGCAACTGTAGTTGGGTTCTCGCCGTTTTGAAGATGTTGAGGCTAGAAAATAGAAATGCGAAGCAGAAAATCAGAGGGATTGCCAGGTATTTGACCGCTGGCATAGCCCCTTTATTTGACCTTTGCTATTGACGTAGCAGTATTAGCCATTCTAGTGCGAAACCTCTGTACCCTAGAACTTTTATGAAATGTGACTAATATCTGTTTCTTAGATCCAGGAGTCAAGACCTCAAATCTTGGAGTTATATTTAGATCGTAAGGGCAGTCTCTAAAGAATTTTGGAGATTCATGATTCTAATGTTCCATAAGCTAGGTAGATAGCCCAATTCTCATTAGTCTATGGTCGTATGTGGCAGACGAGTTCTTCTTTGCTTATCTGCGCTGCTGCAGCTCTTCGGCTCAAAGCGTGGAAGCGAAAGAAAATAATGGACCACGATAAGTCTTCATAATAAGAACCTAGGAGTATCTACCCAGTCGCAATACTTTCCTATAAGAATTAATCACTTAGTTAGTTATTTGTAATTAGAACCTTCAAATACTTCCTCTTATCTTTTGTGGTGCTTCATTTTATATTATAACGAGTAAATCCAAAAAGGGCGGTTCGCCTGATCTTCCCTTAAATAATGTCCTAGGGTTTCACGTCTTTTGGCTCTTATGAAGTCCTAAGGATAGAATCTATAGTGAGAAGACAAAAGAGTTTAAATAAGAGGCGACTAAAGAGAGATAAACATGCGAAAAGCTGAAGTTCTCGATTCGTAGAAGATGCAAAACATGCCACGCCCAGAGCGACAGTAGAGTACCCTTAATTCACTTCTGGGGGTATGATTAACAACACATCCGTGTGATTAACCGTACTTCATTCACTTGCTGAGCTCTCTCAAGCTTGACTATAAAATATCTCTCCAATCCCACTTGATTCTAATCACCAAAACTCTCCATCTTCTAGTCAAGCTTCATAATTCAGCAACTGCCTAGAGTCCTACGCATCAGCTTGAGTCACCCACAACAAAGATGACATTCCTCACTACTCCCGTGTGCTTCCTGACCGGCTTCATGTTCTGCGAAGGCAGCCCTCTTGCTCCTATCGCTCGAGACCTTGGTTATCCGTCCGTCACTGCTGCCCATTCCACGTCCAGTTCCGCCGTCAGCGAAACTCATACGCCCTATCCAGTTTCGACCGTACAGCACTCATGCAAAGCGCACGGAAAGTCAAGCCACTCTGAATGTACGGAGCCGAAACCAGCAACTGCCCATGAAGTCCCAGGCTACGTCAGCTCAGCTCCTGTCACTTCAGTTACAACGACCGTCACGATAATACGAACAGCCAATGCTCCTCACTCGACAAGATCCACACATCTTAGTCACAAAGCTTCATCTTCCCACAAAAGCCACAGCAGTCATCCTGCTCACACCACCCAGCCACATCACACTGCCAGTGGGTTCCATACGATCAAGGTCACTCAAACCGTCACATACCAGCCCTCGTCTCGCAGCCGTGTCAAGCCATCATCAACCACAACAAAGGCTGGAGCAGCAACCTCATCCTATACCAGCTCCGTAGAGTCCTCGCACAGTACGAGCACATCTCACAGTACGGTTCCTTCCTACGGATCGAGCTTGCAAATCTCTGGCTCCACTCCAAGATTTCGACCCCAGCATATACGATCACCCCAGTCCTCCTACCCTCTATCCACACCTCCTCATCGCAAAGCAGAACTATCCTCACTGCCACGACTCACTCATCATCCACCACCAAGTTCATCCAACCTTCGACCTCGAGCACTAACATCAACACACACTTAAAGAGCACCATCCATATCACCTCCATCATCACAGTCGCTCCTTCATCAACCTATACAGCCAGAACATCGACTATTCGTCCAACCCATCCAATTGCTTTGGCTCGTGCAGTGAATAGCTCGTCGTCTCTGAAGATAAAAGCCAAAGAAATCGTCAGAGCGGCAAGTGTTGTGATGGTCACTGCTTTGACAGCTGTGTTTGCCGGAATGATCTAAGAAACTGTAAATTTGGTCTTTCCAAAGTCAGATTCCAGCAACTAAGATTTTGTACGGAAAGTACTTGCCGGGTACCTGGATATATGGAAAGTCGGGACTGACCGATGATGAATCTGTTGAAGAAAGGGTGTCGTCAGGCAGCATTTGCAAATTTGCATGAAACACTGCAGTCACATTTGCCTCGGGCGAGATATAGAGCGGCGATCTAAATAGCATGCATGGAACTGTTCAAACCCTTCTAGTCTCAACTCATTGTGATTCTGCAGTGACATCCTGCAGATGATAAATACCTAGGCGGTGATGAAGAAAGTAAGTGAAAGCTAGAAACAATGCATGCGAGGATAGGGCTGTGACTTCCAAAAGATGTCCTATTCAAGCAGGCTCTACTTTACTTTGGCACTGGCGTACGAGATGACTTTCTCGGCCCATTCAACAACGGGGTATTTTCACTCAGTCCATCTTCGACAATAGTTCCGCCCTCATCATCAGTCTCGGCGCTTCCTCTTCCATTAACCTGCGTTGTGTTAGCAAACATCTTACCTAGGGTGCCATCGGCTGGGATGAACTTACCACCCCGGTCTCAACGCCCTTTTCCTTACGAGCCTTGATCTCGAAGCAAATGCCCATCACTAGCAAACAACCTTGTAGACATCCTGTCACTAAGAATACCCCCCACGTACTCCATCCTTCAATCCCAAGCCTGGCGGCTAAGCTGGCAGACCAGACAAAGCTCCCTGGTGTTTGAATAAGCATCATGGGAATGCTCAGACTTCCAACATGTCCCAACTGCCAAGTCATCCATATTTGAGGTAGATATTGTATGCCTGCTAGAACAGTAGCCATTATTCCAAGGGTATTCGCCCATTTGCCTAGATGGTTCGGTCGCGATATTATGAGGGCCGCGCTGACGATTATGACGAGTAGGCCATGAAGTAAGCACAGGAGTGCAACTGTGACTGCTGTCCGCCATGTGTATTGTTTCTCGGCATCGTTGTTCGGCAGAGTCGCTCCTCGAGGGAAGAAAATAAGGAATAAAAGCAAACTGCGATCAATCAGTGCCGTTCGAATTGTGCTGATGCTCGGTGCTTACATGACACTGAAGCAGAACCATTGTACACCAACTTGTGCTATCCCCAGCAGACCTGCAGCACACTCAAATGTACTTATAGTCTTGCAGCATGCCACATCGGCTCTGGAAGCTGGCAAAACGAGTATATTGGCGAACGCGCATGTTCCGGAGGTCGTCCCAAGGAGGATAAAGTATGGGGATATTCCTTCGGAGGTCCCTCGCGAAATGATTCGATAATGTTGAGGAAGGTAGGAGACTAGAATACCGAGTAAGATGAAGCTACAATACGCGTCAGTCTTGCAATACTGCCGGGGTTGGTCTACTCACATGGACAGCGTCAAGTTGAAGTAGTCAGGCTCTTGGAGCTTCTCGCAGCGGCTGGCAATATGGCCGATCGTTAACCCTTGAAAGAAGCCCATATCGATAGCTGCTGAAGATGTATACTACCTCCGCTCACCTGGCTTTGTCGTGCCAGAGTTCGGATGGTAGAGGTCGAGAGTGATGTCTCCGGTGGATGGGAGGACATCCCTAGGTGGAGTAAACAGACAGCTCCAAGTGGCGGTGCTTGAATCTGGGGATGCGCTAAGATGCGGCCGCCTCAGTCCGGCATATGGCTTATTTTACCCGGACCTTATCCCAGATTCGTCTTGTTTTCATCCCTATTTAAGCGAGAATACTTCGGATTTCTCGCTTCACCTATGGATAATGCTCGAAATATTGAAACGTATTTCTACTTATAGATCTTCAAGATACATAATTACTCGGCTGGCTGTAAACCCGGAAGCCATGTCTGCCATGTGAAGGGCTCCCTCAAACCATCATGACGGAAGTGTAACCGAGGCTGGTCAAATTCCTCTCTGGCAAAACGAGTTACTCAAATGCTTACACACAATTCACTTTGAGGATCAAAACTAGGGCTTGCTTAAACTTGAGCTCGGCCTTTCCTTAACTTCAATGTTCTGAAATAATTTAGAAGCTTCAAATAAGCTTTCATTCACAAACATACTCAGGGAATCAAGAGAGCAAAGGCTAATTGCCTACCTACCTTAAGTAGTAATCATTGCTTCACGGCCGAGATCGAATTTCGCTGGCCTCGTACGAAAATCAAGCTGTTGGTTCGCTGAGCCTCTTCATGCATCCTGCCTGGGGATCCCCCTGTAAAGAGGTTTCAGACTACTTTCGGCCCCCTATATAGACCTACCTTCACCCCCTTCTAGAGGGGGTAGACACCTTGAATACAACCATTTTTTGACTGTCTCACCTCATGATTTGATATATCGATATATCTTGTGAGCCCTTACCTGTACTGCACCGACACAAGCAAATAACAAAACTCTGAAAATAGAGGGATCTGATTCAGAAGAGGGTAAGATTAAATACAGTGCAAATTTATAACAAATATCTATAGTTAATACATCAGTCAGCTTTACTTAATCTTGCGTTATTCAAAATCTACCAAGGTAAGATCTACTCCCATTAATCAAGAATACCACATCTTTAGTTATTGTTGGTCCACAGGCCCCTGCAAGGACGTACTTTGACCTAGGACCGAGGGTTGGGCAGGGATCATGAGGTCATGTCCCTGCGGGGCAGGTATCGGTGGGGGTTCGTTCAAGGTTCGGTGGCTTTCCGAGCCCCAATATATATACTAGCTATCCTTGCGCTCTCTTAAGGAGAACACAGATTTTTCAACCATACATTGTTTACTCTGTCGCCATACTAATATATCGATATATTACGTGGTACATGAACCGGTACTGCACCGACAGTTATTATATAATACAGAAGTGATAAATAGATCTTTGATAGATTTACGTGACTTGAAGAGCTTCTTACTAGCCAATAGTAAATTAAATTCTTGGAATCAATTAGAATATAAACAGCTAGCTGTTTGGCTATCGTACAGAAAGAAGACCCGTTTCAGGCTTCATTTAATGACCCGTCCCTCACGATTTCTTCTGCTGAATTGCCATACTCTGTCCTCTGTCGAAGACAGACTGCCGCAGATCGGCCTTATCCAACCCCACGGGGCTCTTCATAGCACCGTCAAATACCTTCCTCGGTCCAAACGCATTCAGCGCCCAAATCAAGACAGCATTTGTTCCCCTCCAGATGAATTCGCCCTTGCTAAGTCCAGGTTTGGACAGGATATCGTTGACAACTTGGCGCGCAAAATCGTCAGGCTGAGAACCTTTGTTGTTGTGCTCTACGGATCTCTCTTTGATTTTGCCCTCCAAATCCAAATATAAGCTCTGGTCTCCGAACGAGATGTTATCTGGTGACATCAGGGCTGTGGAGACTTGTCCCATGAATACAGTCACGACCTTGATTCCAAGGGGGTCGACCTCCAGGCGAAGTGTGTCAGAGTATGCCGTCACTGCTGCTTTCGTCGCATTGTAGCCTGACGAGAAGGGAAATGGGGCACGCGAGAGAACCGACGAAACATTTATGATCGTTGGTGGCTGGCTATAATTGCCAACCGCTGCCAGAAGCAGTGGCATGAAGGCATTCACCATGTTCATGAGCCCAAAGACGTTGGTGTCAAACATCTTGCGAGTACGTTCTTCTGAGGCTTCAATGGCGGGAGATTCGTAGACTATGTGCGGCGCCGAGATTAAAACAGAAACTTGGGACACGGGATATCTGAGAAAAGGCAGCACCTACTTGTTCCAGCGTTGTTGAAAAGCATGTCTAGTTTCCCTCCAGTTCGCTTGATGATCTCTTCCTTCAGAGCGGCGATGCTTTTAGCATCGGTGACCTCCAATGCAAGTAATTCAACATCGTACTGTGCAAGATCCTGTAGCGATGTGGTGGATCTCGCGGTTGCGAAAACTTGAAATCCTCGTTTGGCAAATTCGATCGCTAGGGCATGGCCAGAGCCATGTTTCGAGCAACTGCAATGGGGTCAGTATCGGCAGGGGAGAGGCTGGTGTGTCGGGAGAACGAACCCAGTGATTAAAATAGAACGTTTTGTTGACGTCATGGCGAAAAGGATTCGTCTGGTTTGGTGAGCGAGGTGTTCTTACACTGAAAAGAGAATTGTTGATATGTTTGGTTCAAGAGGGGAATACCTTCGCAAACCGCCTCTACTTTCAATTTTGGGCAGGCATCTTATAGTAAAAGTAATCAGAGGATTTCGGAGAAAACAGGTCCCATCTATCCACAGAACCCACGAGACATCCACCAGATAGGAATTTCTGGGCTCAACATTGTAAAATTACAAAGCATTGTCTCTCATAACCAAGGCCATAAGATTACCCTCCGCTGCTGGGTAGGGGACGGGCACTTGACTTTGGATATGTGGAGCACTTAAAGTAAGGTGTTCGCCAAACAATCACGCCGACGGAGTATCGAGCTTCTAGCGTAATGTAATTATTAGTGTGTACCAACTGTGATAAAGTTCAAACTATGATCAAGGCGATTCTAGCTCCTCGGCGTCGGTTCAAAGTTCAACCACGGACGCTAGACTGGGATGACTCGTGCTTCCACCATTTGGGTTGGAAGGGACCTGATTAATAATCTAGATGACGACGCAAGTCGAGGGAGGAAGAGGGAGGCTGGCTCAATACGTCAAATTTTTCAGCAGGGTTGGAACTTTTAATCTCCCAAGTTGTTTCGATGCCTTTCGCGGAGGGGGTGCAAGCCAGTAACTGAGCACCTTAAAATCAAAAGGTAGATACTGTCCGAGAGCTAGTCATCAAAAGATAGGCACATGTTCCTATGCGCATGAGTCCTCCCGTATTTGGAAACCCCTATCGTGATAAGCTTAAAACCTAAAAGACTACACTAAAGCAAAGATAGACCACCAATTCAATGCAAATCTAACAATGTATGCGGAGACTTAAATAGGAATGAGGTATTATGATGATATGATCGAATATTTGTAATCATGTTTGGCCAAGTGAGGAAGTTACACCTTGAAATAGAATCTGGATTGACCACTAAGGTCTTATAATTATTAAAAACCAAATGCAATCTGCGAATGTTATCCCACTTATTATACACGAGACACCAAAGATCCGTTGCTTCAACTTGCTTGCGTACCCGTAATAATTTTTGGTCCAAACACCCAAAAGTATGCGTCTATACCCTAACACGCAACCTCTAGTTTCTGTACTTCAACAAGATTGTAGCGGTCCCAAAAACAAGAAACCCACCAACAATTTCTACCCTTCCACGATACCATGCCCGCCCAAAACGGTCACAACCCCACCCCATCCGAAATCCAAACCTGGTTGCTGATCTAGTTTCCAGGCTCTGTGTTTGATACAGAACCTGCATGGAGACTTGGACTTTCAACGCCGCTTTGCAGCATCTCCACGTCTGCTTTTTTCGAATTTGATGGTCTCGGTGGGATGGGCTTGATCCATACTAAAGCGACGATGGCTCCAGCGCATCCAAAAGCAACAGCAACATAGAAACTGTTTCTGTATTCCGACAGTAAATCTTTGGGGGTCTCGGAACTCAGGAACGAACTGCCGATGGCGAGGCCTAATGCAGTAGCGACTTGAGCCGAAGTCTGTATGATGCCCGAAACAAGACCCTGGTCTTCAGGCGGTGTAGCTGCATAGGCAACGTTCAAATAGTGGATGAAAAATATGGCGGTGCCCAGAGACATCACAATGGATCCAGAAAATGTGTATCGCCAGTACCCAGTCTCAAGGTCGTTCCGCGAAAATAATGTCACGCCGGTGGCGAGGATCAATGGGCCCATAACAAGGAACCATTTCGGAGGTATATACCTGTGATTGTAGAATGGCCCCATCAGCATGCAGAAGACCAGTGTTCCTATAATGAGGGGGCTCCACATGACGGCAGATATCAATGGTTTCCTCTACGTGGGGATCAGCTAGAGTCCAAATAGGGATGCAGGTGGGATTTTGGAGACAAACCTCTTGAACCCTGAGTAAGAACGTTGAACCGTTGAGGACTGAAAGGAAAAAGCATCCAAAGATGAGGCCTGTCTGGATTGTCAAAGGTACCAAGTTGGAGTACGTCCACACTCTTGTTGGTATGAGCGGGTCCACCTTTGGCAGGAACCTCCATACAACGAACTGCTCGAAGACAAAGAAGAAAACAAGAAGGACGACCCCAAGGATGATTGGTGCAATGACTTTTGCTTGATCCCACCCAGTGGGTGCTTCCGTGAACCCGTAAACCAATATAGCGCAGGCGGCGGTGACAAGAAACGCTCCGATAACATCAAGCGGCTTCTTCTCGATGTATGGATCACGAGGCGTCGGTTCCAGGAGTAAGAAAGCAAGTGCGCAAAGAACAATACTGATTCCGAAGGACAGCCATAGCGTGCCACGGTAACCAAGACCAGTGTTTGCAAATGCTCCCCCAACTTCGAATTTTGGTCAGCGTCTGGAAAATGATGAAGGAAATGAAAAGAGAGAAAGGAACATGGTGAATTTATCTCCACCGTTGATGTAACGTACTTATGCTTCCCATAATAGCACCTGTTGTTGAGCTCACTCCGAGGCCAGCTACTGCCATCTCTCGTGCCTGTCCCTTATACCTAATCCCGACCATGGCGTACGCGGTTGGCACTGTGCATGCTGCAGATGCGCCTTGAAGGGCTCTGAAAATGCAGAGGGCGACGAAATTGCTGTCAATGCTGGCAGCTAGCACTGCGAATATGGAGAAGAAGATGAGGCCGTACGAATAGACCTGCTTGTGGCCATACATGTCTCCTGTTCCCGGGGAGTGTCACGTCAGTTGCGGCACGTTCATAGAGGACGAGGCCCTTGGCCTCCTATTGGCGTTGTGTTAGAGGGAAGTGAGAGAGGCTTACCGGCTCGACCTGCAATGAGAAGGAGACTACCAAAGGCCAGAGAATAGGCACTCAAGCTCCAGCTTGCCGTCGTCACAATCACATCATAATGTTCTGCGATGTTCAATTGTCCGTAAGTTAATCCGGTAACGTTGAATGAGTCGAGAGTAAGAGAACCGCAAATGACAGAAAATGCGAGGGGTCTGGTTCTTGCCCGTAGCCTTTCGAGTTTCGTCGTCGGTTCGGTGACTGGCAAGGAGAAACTTGGAGTGCTCGAGTTTAGAGCTTGTTGGCCATCAAGTGGTTTCTCCATTGCCAGTGACAAATAGACGAAGAGGTTCTTTTGGAGGCTCCGAGGATGCGGCACTGGACATACAGGACAAAAAATCGAGATCAATAAGGGAATGAAGGCAAGGTGATCATGTGAAGTGATTCTGAGAATGAGAAGGAGTATGTACCAACCTGGACAGACCTGAATATATGCATCTTTGGGCTCTAAAGATCAGAACGCTTTGAAATCATGGAGATGAAATGGCCGAAGAAGACCGAGAACGGCGGAATGCACGAGCCGACAAGCTGCACGTCCAAAAAAATCATCGAGGAGAATTTCTTTTAGTTTGTTATGGATCTCAACCCCAGACACCACGATACTCCTTTTTTTTAAGTGGACTGAAAATGGAGATGTCTACTGTTAATTTAATGAAGTATATTGGTTCGTCAGATAACCTTGCAGCGGAGTGCACCCATTTCCAACTGATTGAGCAGTGTGAAATTGTGAATACCATACAGCAGGTCATTGCAGGGAGAAGCGAGAATGGCCAAACAAACCGTTCTGTTCGCTCGGCACTCGGGCGAATTATCCCGATGCGGTATCGGTTTGATGTTATGCCGCTGGCCACGTCTTATCTGCAAAAGTAAAGTACTTGGTACTTGTGTAGATTATTGAAACAAACTAGTAGCACAGACCAGACTAACTCTAGATTAGTGCTGCCCTTGGTAGTTTGAGTTTGCTAGACTCCAGAGGAAAATATTCATACCAAGCCATGTCCACGGCCTCCACCATTTTCTTCTGTTTTCTTCCCCACAATTTGCATATTCTGGGGAGAGCACTACGAAAAGACCTTCTACTCCTAGCGGAACAACAAGTTATCGCTGGAATCCCTTCTCGTACCATACAATGTCGCCACCGGCGAGCATCTCTTGCATGACTTGTCGTCTTCGTAAATTGAAATGCGATCGAAGCAAACCAAGATGTGGAAGGTGCATAGAGACGAAGCGCGAATGCTCATACCCTGCACGCAAGAGGATCGCCCTCGTTGATTGGAGACGCCAGGATGTAAAAGAGTTGGAGGCAAGACTGGGTAAGATCTATCCGTATTCGCGCTTTCTATCCTGGGAGTTCATAGGCAATAATAGGTGCTGTGGAATCCAAGCTTGCCCAACGTTTGGAAGTGGAGACAACGTTCGAAAACAACAACTGTGCTCGAGATGACGGCCACCAAAGCGATATTGCATCTTCAATCTCGCCCCGAAGTTATACAGCGAACCCCTTGAGTCAACAATTGTTGGTAGAGAACATGCCTATCCCTACTCGCCAGGAATACGATCCAACCGAGGATCCTTCTTTCGGGGTGCAGTATCTCAATGAAATGGGCCTGCAGGAAACTCCTCCTCCAGAGGAGATGCAAGAGGAGTTGTAAGTATTGCACTGTAAGATTAACAAGTTTGAATTGCTCACCAAATAGGTTCCAAATCTACTTTGACCAAGTTCATGCCTTTATTCCCATGATAAACAAGAAGAGATTTTTTGCAGCGCGGAGGCTTGGTCTTAATTCCCAACCAACATTGGCACTACAGTATGCAATGTGGTCCATAGCAGCATCAGTATCACCAAAATATGGTAGACTCTGCGATGTCTTCATACAGAAAGCAAGGAAATATGCCGAGCGGATGGAGCTGGATGTGAGTTGATCCACACAAGTGCGAGGCCTGGCTAACAGAATTCTAGGGAATTGGCGAGCCTCAGATTACGATATACGACGCTCAAAGTTGGTGTTTGATTGCCCATGTTGAGGCTCAGAGAATGTACATCACAAGAGCGTGGACAAGTACTGGGAAGTGCGTACGTCTAGTACATTTAATGGGCTTGCATTGTGTTGATCGGCCCGGAGTCTATGGGACAAGGTTCCTTCCACCAACCGATGATTTCATTGAGCTTGAAGAACGACGTCGGACCTTTTGGGCGGCGTATGTGTGTGACCGCTGGACTAGTGCATTGGGCGGCTTGCCAATGACTATTCAGGAGACTGGAGTAAGTAGCTTTCCCCCTCAAGGGTCTTACTGATAGTTTAGATTTGCACCGATCTACCTACTTCAGAGGCCAGCCTCGATTGTGAGTACGAGGAACCAAGCATCTCGCTCGCAGAAGCCACAGCTGAGGGTGGGGCTTCAAATATCCCTTCTTCCTTTTCTGGGGCGATTCTGACAACAACCCTCCTGGCCCGCGAATACAACCATATAGAACAAAGTACTAAATTCGAAAACATTCGAGGGGGCAACGATAAAGAATTTTGGGAGAGACACCGAGAATTAGACAACTCTCTATCGAATGCTCTCATGTACCTCCCAGAGCGTTTCAAAGTTGCCCACGAGCTTCGCGACCCGAATGTTGTTTTTCTTGGAATAGCTCTCCAAGCTGCAACCATTTGCTTGCACCGAACAGTTATCAATAGATCAATTTCTCAACAGGTCTGTGGCAGCACTGTCAGCCAAAGTATGAACAGGTGTACTGCAGCGGCTCATGTAATCACCAGCACAATTCGCTTGATAAGTCGCCAGAACATGTCTAAAGTAGGTTCACTAGCTATGCCTGCATTCTTGAGACTCAAACTGATTGTTTTAGATGAGTCCTTGGACGGGGTTTTGCTTGTATGTCGCCGGTCTCGTGTATTGCCACAACCTGGGATCCAGTCATCTACCAGATCGCGACGATATCTTAGATGTCACCTTTATCCTTGCCACAATGAAGGCAATTGGGACATTCCACCCCATTACGAGATTCTTTTCAGCCCAGTTAGAACTCGAGATGGATGCTGTTCAGGAGAGATCATACCGAGCTAGCAAGCAAGGAGGTAGCCGACCGAAGGCCTTTCCGGCTTCTGATGAGCATCAATATTTGCATGACCCTAATTTTGATGCGCAACCCCCAGAGACGCAGGTTCATTTCTGGAGATCACTCTCTGTCGAAGAACGCGCGATTCTGTCTCGAAAGGTCCTTTCATCCAAGCCATTGCATGGGATCATGGCATACAACGGTTTACCACTCGGAAATACTTCTCAAGCGAGTGGAGGCTCAGTTGCTACTTCATTTTACAGTTCTCCGGAATATTTTCCAGGACCTCAGATGCCCACTTCTCAGTCAGCAATTTCGCCCGATACAGGATACATTGATCGGCCAAATCGATTCGCAACCTCACCGACTTAAATCATAGAGGCGGATATCAAATTCTTGCATCAAAATTCTCAATCCAGTCAGGAGCCAGAACTGTGGCTATAATCTACCACCAAGAAGACATCGCGGTCTGGGTGAAGCGATAGAATAAGCAGGAGTGCTGCAGGAGCTGGAGCTCAGGCCAAGTCCAATGAACCGGCGCGAATCCCGAGTTCTTCACTTTGTTGACTTTGTTGGTATTTTTGGCGAAGGAGAGGAAAGGCAGCAGTATATCATGGACACGATAATATGTCAATCGAGATACAGATTATCCAAGTTGGTGTAACCATTTGGCAGATCGACGTGTTCGGCAATTTGGCGAAAGGGACGGTTAGACAATTGTACCATTATGACTTTGGCAACGGATTTTGGATCCCAAGGTAGTGTTTTGGGCTGGGATTGTATAATACACTGGAGATGTACAACCATGCAGATATCCGCAGTCAAAATGGATTGTACATACCTGGAACATTGGTGTTGGGAACAGTTCTAGAAGAATCTCTCGAACTCTTATCCCAAATGTTATAAACACAGATGCCGATTGACTGTTGATTGACTGTTGATTCCCGTTAGACCCCAAAGGCGACATGAGATGCGGGGTTTGGATTTTCCAATGCAGACAAGAAATGGAAAGGGACTCCTGCTGCAAAGCTAAAGGCAGATGCTGAAGACCCTTGTCAGTGGAGACAACAGAAACCTAGGTAATTAAATGTCCAAATTCTCCGTGCCTAGATACAGCCCCAAGTCGCGTGCCTGGATCTAGGCATGCGCTAGTAAATGGCGGCCGCCTCGGCTCGTCAGGTGGGTTGTTTTGATTACCTTACCTTCTCTATCTTAAGCGAAAGGATCTAAACAAATTCACCACGTTCGAAACCAAAGATCTAAGAAAACAGAGGAGCATTTCAGATATAAGCACAATTCAACATTAGAAATTTACTCCAATCCTTGAGGCTTGTCATAACCCAGAGGTTCTAGCGAGATTCTTTGAAACGGGAGTTGACATCCGTTCCGTTCGTATATATGCATTGTTTCGGCAAGGCTTTTCTTTGCGTTGCTTTGAGGAACGTGGAAGAGTTTTGATATTTGACATTTTAAATTATGGTATTTCGTATAAATTTAAATCAAAGCTCTACTGCTTCGTGGTTCGTGAATTAATTGAGAGGTTCCTGTCTCCCACTACTCTACGTTACTTGTTGTCCTTCCTGAGCATGGGCGCCTTCATACCCTGGAGGTCTCTCCGTTGGTCGTGCCATATTACCCAAACTGCTCACTGTACTCGCCCTATCCGTACTGCGTCGATCTCTTGGGGGCGCGTATTCTGGCAAAACCTCACCTGCACCTGTCCTCCTCGTCGCCATCTCAGTCTCGTAGTCGGGAAGCCGATTCTTCTTGGCAGTCTCCTTCTTGCTATCCCTTCGGCGTCGCCAAATCACTGCTGCAACTAGGAGGAGAACAGGGATACCGATGCCCAAGCCCAAACCGAGCTGCTTCCCTGGAAAGGGTTTTTTCGGTGTCTTGGGGCAGTAATAACCTGAGGAGTAGTAGGACTTGGTCGCGTCTTCTGGGTGCATTCTCAACCAGATCTCCTTTCCTGGACCACACTTCATGAATATTAGCGTTGTGAATTCAAAAATGCCCAAGACCCAGAGTTTTTGAGCAAAACAGGTGGGGATTTCTACATACATCAAGCGAGAGATCGCTCCCTATGATCATCCGCTCAGTAACATTTTGGAGACTTGTGACATTATAGCTGGATTTTGCTTTTAGTAAGATTGCATGTTCCATCAAAACGAGGTGAGAGTGAGACCTACTCCGTCAAATTTCCGGAGAGACTGATAGTTTCTGCACTTTCGAGTGGCCAAATATTGACGCTCAGTGGGAGCTCCGCTTTGATAATCAAGGTGTCGACATGTTTAAGCGCTGAGAATGAAAGACTACGTCGAGTCAGTACCCAACCACGTATATTAATTGCTAGTCGGTCCATACTTTGCAATTGTGCCAACTAAAGTCACACTTGTTGTGTTCCAAAGCGAAGGAAATTTCAGATCGAGCGGCGATCCTTGGGTGTAAACTTTGAGGCCATCATAGTAGCTGTTATAAAACAAGCTATCGCCAGTGAACTCAGCTATGGTTGCAAGCTTCGGTGCTGACATGCTGACAATAATATTAGCAACCTTCTTAATCAACAAAATAATTCTTGTTTGGGGGAAGAACAAACCGAGATATATTTCCCACAATCTCAATATTGGAACAATTCACGAGCGAAGGGAAATCAATTGCTAGGGGTGGATTTGAGCCAAGAACTAAGTCACTCGAGAAATAAAAGGAATCATCATCGGGTCGAGCTAGTACAGTGATGGTGTTCCCGACGTTCGTAAGCCTCGCAAAATCCATGCTCAAATCTTTGTCAGTAGCCTGATGTGTATCTCCCGATAATCAACTTACCTGGAATAATTTCCAAGGATTTTCAAGTAGCCAGTGATCGTTTCGAGTGCAGGGAAACTCATTTTACCATCCCCAGCACCGAACTTGAGCTCGACCAAGTGTGCTTTTCGTAGCTTTTCAAATGATATGGACTTGAGTGCAGTTGTGTTCCTCAGCGTCACACCATAGAAGGAGCCAGTCTCGAGCAAATCAGGGGCACTTATGGAAGTGAGCCCTGGCACTCCATCCTCAGTCTCGTCAGGATTGTCCCACCATTGCCCAGATGCAGAACCTAATCCACGAGAGGCCAGTGTCAGTTACTGTGTTCGTGAGATGCGGGGATAAATGCTCAATATTCGAGGAGAAGATGAGTCATGGACCATGAGGTGGTCGCTGAAATGACAGGAAAGGGTTCTATCATCTGCTTCAGAACTTACGAAGACCTCTCGTGAGGTTTGTGACACCTCTTAGAACGAAATCACCAGTATAGTTGTGGCCAATATTGAGCACACGCAGCAAGGTCGTGCATCCGTCCAGCTTCGCATCGGCATCTTCTTGACTCCAAACCGTGATGCCGCCTGTGGTTGTACCTGTCTCATTGCCGCATACTCTCGCGTGGACAGCTTTGTGGGAGTCAGTTCGCTCACGACACTGGAGGCTGCATCAAATACCTGGCAAGAGCAAAGCCCACAAAGTAAAAGTTGTCGTGGCGAACGTCAACCAAACCATTGCGCTGGCTTTCAAGACTGGAGAAATGATCGAGATGTTGTGAAATCAACTCCGCAGGCACATCTTGTAGGGAAGTTAAACGTTGGGCACCTACCCCGTATCGCATCTCGGGGAAAAGACCACTTCTGGGGGTGCAGCGAAGCAATTTGATCCATTTTACGGGGCAGTGTGAGGCTGATTCGTCTGGATGAATGTAGGGCAGGTGGTGAGGTCTTGGCTCGCTGGGGGCTTGTATTGCCATGTGTGGCACAGCAACACAAAAGGGGGCGTATTTTATCTTCGCAAAAACAATTCACCAGACATGAGATTCTGTTGCCGTCTTTACCAAACTGCGGACTGGCCTGGTGATACAGCATATCAACATTTGCCTCAGTGCCTCACTTGAAGAAGTGGACCTCCTCTGAATGGTGTGAGTTGTGTCCTGTGAAACAACAGCATCTATCCGAATAATTTGGTGCTTGTCTAAAGGCCATGGAACATCATTAAATGTGTTCACCACAGTTAGATCTCAAGAGTTCCCTAATGGTTTCAGGGAAATCTCTAACAAGCTTGGCGGCGCATAGAACTGTCACTCCAGTCTACTGAGGTAAAAGAGAATGTGTATCTTCAGCCTTGGTCCTCCATTGCAGTGTCGGGTCCAGTGGGAGCTCCATCGTCGGGGAAATGTAGAATGGACAGCCTGGATAATTGCATGTTACAAGTCGGCATTTGCATGTGCTGACCAGAAGAGAAAAAATGAACAGAACAAGATTCGAACTACTTGCTGTTGGCTGCTTAATGGAGTATTTGGGCAGTGATTGATTGATGGTTGAGGTGTGTATTAGTTTGACGCGATGGAGGTAGTTCTGGGATGGCACTGGATTGACTGGACAGGGAACATCTGCCTCAGTGCCTGAGGTATATTTCTGATAAGCTTCCCGTCCATTCCCCAGATTCCATTGTCCAGCCGCATCTTCTACCAAAAACTTGTCTGCAGCACTTCGATTCCCAAGTTCATGTCCTTGTAATGGATGAGTATGATCGATCATATAGCAACCGGCCCGAATGAATCACCCGCAGCACTTCCCAACGGGCGGAACCGCTGACTGGACTCCTGTTCCGCCGCCTTGATGACGTGAAGTCGATTGCAACGATTGAACCAGCACAAGCTCGAGTATGACTTTTCCTCTTTATTCCCGTCATAATTTCTCTTCTTATCGTCCCCTACTAATTATTTGCTAGTTTCAACCCCTCATACTTAGTACCCTTTCCTGTCGCCGCCGAGCCTCTCGCCGACACTCGATTGAGATCGTCATCCTCGACATCCAATAGTATGTCCCTTGAGTGCGAACCCAAGATTCTTGGCAGAGGATGGACTTCTATAGTATCTTTATACGATACAACTACTGTTCTCAAGGGCTACCAAGTCTGGCAAAATGGTCAATGTTATCGAACCCTCGAACCCGACGATTTTAGCAAGAAGTCTTTAGATCGAGAGCATACTGTCTATCAGCGATTAGGTGTACATCCCAATATCCTACGATATTATGGATGTATCGCTTTGGCCCCAAGCGTACATTCCTTGCGCTTTGAGCTTGCGGAAAGGGGCAGCCTCCGAGAACTCGTGGTTTCTACGAACGCTCCGCCGATCCGAATTCGATTGTGGTTAGCTTGGCAAACCTCACTCGCACTGGCATATATACACTCGAAGTCTGTTGTTCACGGCGATATTAGCTGTCGCAATATCTTTGTTCGTCAAGATTGGATTGTTAAGGTTGGTGATTTTGGAGGTTCTACGATCGATGATGGAGAGTCGTTGGGTATTGGAGAGGAGATCCGATACGAGTTGCCTTTGCGTGGCAGGACATGGGAGGCTCGGCCATCCATCAATAAGGAGATTTTTGCTTTAGGCAGTGCTCTTTACGAACTTATGGCTTGGAAGATGCTATTTGACGGATTGCAGGACGAAGAAGTCGAAAGGAACTATAGAGGAGAAATTCCCTGATGTTGAGGGATTAGTATTTGGAGAGATCATTCGCCGCTGCTGGGATGAACAGGTAGGTTCGGCAACAGATGCACTTAAATTTTTTGTGTTCCAGATGTTGAGTAAGATGGTTGCATAAATAAAGAATTAGAATTCCAATTGCTACTAGGAAACCCCGCTTGCGTAGAACGAGCCCGGGGAATTTTCCCAGCACGCTAAACCACACAATGGCAATGGCAAATCCCAATTCTTAACAAATCTTCGTCATAAAGCTGATTCATCGCCTAGGTTTCAATTAATAAGAAGTTGCATATGAAGATGAAGATACACATGCTGAGGACATAATGGACACGCGCGGTAGTAACAGAGCTCGAGCCCACTACGGTGCTCTGATCTGCGATTGCATCGCGACAGGGTTGGCCAGAGACTTTGGCAGGATTTGATTTGAAACTGTAGCACGCTTATGTATGGCGGCTCGGGCCGCGCCACCACAGCCTGACAGCCAGGCTAAGGGACCCCACCCGGATACCCTTACTGCAACCAACTGATGTGCCTCACTTTCAACCTCCTTTGTCATAATTCCAGCGATCAGCAGTATGTGATTCAACTAGTTGCATTTCCAGACTTGTCCCCTTGGGTCAGGACTAAACTAGATATGAAGGTTAAAAAGTTAATACCAGCAAACTCATAGCTTCGTACAAAGCACCGTCAGTAATGGAGAGCATTCATTCGTCTGCGGCGAAACTACCCCACCACCACCTCCGCCTTCTCCTCCCCCGCTACCAAAGCCACAACTCTCGCGGTCCAAGCTGACCGCTTCTCGTCCGCCGTCACCTCCAAGCTTCGGCAAAACCCCTGGGATATCGAAAGAAACATATGCAGCTGCAATGGGGGTCGACCTCCAACAACAGGCCGATCCATTTGCGCCATGTTACATGTTCTTCTATGGCACATTGATGGACGCCGAGGTCCTCCAGTCGGTCCTTGGACTACCTGATGTCCCAAAAGTGGCCAAGGGAGAAATCAGGGGATTCTCTATGAAGATGTGGGAGATATATCCAACAATCATACGCAATACTGAAGGCACGATATCTGGCACTATTTGGAAAGTTGACTCGGAGTCTCATTTCCTGCGCTTGAAAGAGTACGAGACAGGAGCGTATACTTGGTGCTTGTGCGATGTCAAGCTAGAAGACGGACGACAGCTGAAAGGTTGTAGGACCTTTTGCTGGGCTGGAGACGTGGATAGTAAGGAATTAAAAGAGGGAGAATTCGATTTGCTGAGATACCAGAAGTACTTCAAAGCATCCCTTGTTCGCAGATGACTTGTGATTTCCTCTGGCTAGGGGGTTCTTGCTGCCGAAGGGCCGTCCTTGGGACACCCTGTCCTTCCTCTGTCCGAATCAAGTCGACTAGGTTGAACGAGCCATTTGTGTTTGCGCTGAAGTTATGTATCGTTCGTATGAGATGTATCGAAATGTGAGTAGTGTCAAAAGCAAACGCGCAGTAGTTAGATAACCAAGAAAAGAGATGCTCATGCTGACCAATGCCAGCATATCGGCAAATCAGAAAGTCCTCCCCGCATGGCTGTACTTGCAAATGTCCCTTATCACCAATCTATTTCATCAGAACATGTTTCTATTCTACTTCAAGAAATTTCGCAAGAGCAGGGACTTTTATGGATCACTTGCTGCTAAATATAAAGAGTTGTGGAATGCACACTTGTCCTTGAAAACGGTCGCCGGGTTTATTATTTGGTGATTTATGTTTGTGATTGTCACCTATTCTAAAAATAACAAAGCTTTATCCCCTCTGAGAATGACTCCCTTGGATGATCTAACCTCATCAGTGGTATCGGTGCTATCTATCATACAAGCTCAATACTTCCGCCGGTCTGTTCTTTGATATCTTCCACAATCTCGGCCGCGGACGTGAAATAACATGCATCTTCAAAGATGTTACCAGCAATTGCCATTCCTATCCACTCCTTTTTCCTATTGTAGATCATCGATCCAGAATCACCCCCTCTCACGAAAGGTGTCCCATCAGCAGTCGTAATTTGATGTTCCCTCGTCATTGTCCCATCTTTCCAATGGGTGGCGGCTGCAATAGAAGTAATGTCCCCAACGGTAACTTGCGTGGTTCTTCCTGTCTTAGCAGCCCAATCCTGGGCGACAACAGGATCAATGCTTGATATCACATCGCCTAGCTTAGCATCGTACTCCAGACGGTTGCCCCACAGTTGTGGTCGTGCCAGCTGACTTCGTGGGACAGGGACATTTTGGCCCCGGAAAGAATCGTCGTTGACAGTAATGATAGCCCAGTCCATCCTGTGGCCTTTTTGATTTCTCCGAACGTACCCCGAGGAGTGAACAACAGTGCCGAATCCTCCTGCGTCTATGAGTTTTTGCATGTCATCAACTCGTTGGCGAAGATCTGCAGCATTTGGAGGATCCCCACGTAAGTCTTCCAATAGTTGGATTTTGGTTTGTGCGGCATCAAACGGCGCTGGATAGTCGATGAGTATCGGCTGGAGAATTGATCGACCTTGGAGCCCGATGCCTTGAACGTCATTTGCAGCCCGATTCGCCCAGTCACCAGGTGCGACAACGTGATGGCAAGTGAGAAAAGCAAGTTTTCTCACTGTATGACCCGCTGCTGTATAGTATACCCAAGCCCCCAGTGTTCCAGCATCTTGAGTGCCCCGAGGACCAATGGAGCTCCCGGAGTTTGGATTGACTGGAAGGTGATCGTAGTATATTGGCGTTGACATTTCCATGTCTGAGATGACGGAAGGCGAGAGGAGACCAGGTACCAACTCTACATACAGATTGATATCTGGATTAGTCGCGATAATGGGTGCCAATGCATCCTCCAACCTATCGTTGATGTATGCCCAGAGACTTTTTGTGCCCGGTGTGAAACAAACCACCACAGTAGCTTTTCTGCTACTTTCTTCGTCCTCCACGCCTCGCATAGCACAGCTAACAGATGTCCATTGTGAAGCATTGAGCTTGCGGATTTCCTCCAGAACACACAACTGTGCTTTCTCGAGTAAAGAGTGCTCAGCTGTGTTCTGTCGGACAATGAAAGATCTGTCCTTGTACATTTTGAGGTCGTTTCGAAGCTCAACCTGAATCTTGAGATCTGTGTTGCCGAGGCTGAGTTGTTGGTTGATGATCGTCTGAATAGCTGTTGCGGCATTTTTCCACGGGCGAGGGTCTTCATCGC
This sequence comes from Cadophora sp. M221, assembly GCA_017366145.1. Taxonomy (NCBI): domain Eukaryota; kingdom Fungi; phylum Ascomycota; class Leotiomycetes; order Helotiales; family Ploettnerulaceae; genus Cadophora; species Cadophora sp. M221. Next base: position 25,331 of record JAFJYG010000621.1, read on the forward strand.
GCGAGATGAGGATTAGTGTATCTCTGGAGGTGTCTGACGTATGCTTAGGCGAGAGATGACGCATGGTCTCCGCGAGCAGCGTGATATTGTGGTCGCTTAGGATAGTTTCGTACTCGGTTCTAATATTCCCTACGATGTCTCTCGTGGCCTGAGAGACGCGGGACATTCGATACGGCCATGGGATGGCGAGTTGGTTTCCAGGAGCGACGCGGTAGGGATCCTTGGATGTCATGTAGAACTCAATGGTCGAGACTCCAGAGTCTAATATGATACCGTTAGTAATACATCTCAAATGAATTAAACGACGAGGGAGACATACCGGCATCGTAATCCTCAGAGCTGGAAGAGCTGGGCGCATACTTCCTCTTAATGATCCCCATCTTACGCGTTGTTTAAGGAGCTTGGGAGACCAACGTGTCGTTGCGTTGAATTGTATCGATATTGGTAGGCCTGAGATCTGAAGGAGACTGTAGAAACTTTTGTTGTGTCAAGGGAAAGGAACGCTCTGGGGTTGCAGGCATTACTTAAATAGAAAAGTTGGTGGGGGTGATGACGGCTGGTAGGCCATTCGCGTGGAGATAGCCTACTAGCGCGACGCTAACAGGGGTTGTTAGATCCTCGGGAGTTGACTGCCGGTCAGGTTGAGTCAGCCGCATTTTAGCGCATCCCCAAAGTATCTAGATATCGTCTGGCGGTTTATCTACTTCATATAAGTAAAGCGTCCGCATTGCCGACCCGCCCCCTCATAACGTCCAAACTTCCCAACCTCAAGCTCTCCAATACTCGAAACATTAACTACTGGCGACCTCGCGACGAATTCATGAGCCCCGATCCCTCAGCATATCAAGATGAAGCACCAATTCCAATTATGGAGAACGTCACGAAAACTCCACGGCTCCTAGCCTCGACTGGAGATACATACAGCTGCACCATAGCAGAATCCCGGATTCGAGAACGCAACCCAAAAGATGGCACTGCAGAGCTCGAGACAGCGACAGCCAGGATTGAAAATGCAGAAGACTTAGAAGTCAATTACTTCAAGAGTGCTCAATGGTAAGCCATGGTCTTGCTCCAGTGAATAAATTACCTATCTAACAATCTCCAGGACACCAGACGGAACCACCCTCTTAACTTCTTCCGCAGACAACACAATCCGAACATTCATCCTCCCCTCAACCCTCCTCGAATCCTCCTCCTCCCAAACCCTCACACCCCACACAACCCACACACTCCCCACCCCAATCAACTGCCTAACACCCTACCCATACTTCAACCTCTCGGACCCCACAACAACCCTCTACCTCTCCACACCAAGCAACCTCCCCATCCGGCTCCTCAACGCCCTAAACCCCCCCTCCACCCCACTCGCAACATACAACCTCATCTCCCCAACGACAGAAGCATACCACACGCCCTCCTCCCTCCTCTGGTCCTCGCAAAACCACTTCCTCGCCGGCACAGACTGCCTCATCGCACTCTTCGACGTCTCTCGCTCAGGGCAAGGCCCAGTCACACGTTTGCCTACCATCCCGTCGAAACGGCATAAGATGAAAGGCGGCGGCGTGGGGATGCGTGGTATCGTGTCTGCTATGTCGCAGCAGCCGAGTTCGAATGCGGACAGCGCTAATGGTGATGCGGGGATGCTTGCGGCGGGGACGTGGACCAGGTGGGTGGGGTTGTATGATATGGGAGGATTGGGTGGTACGGTTGCGACGTGGAGTATCGCTGAGGCGGCAGATGTGGATGCGGGTATTGGAGGAACGGGTGTGACGGAGACGAAGTGGAGTGCTTGTGGGAGGTATCTGTTTGTTGTGGAGAGAAAGAGTAGGGGGGTTTTGGTGTATGATGTTAGGGTGACGGGGAAGTTGGTTAGTTGGTTGGTGGGGAGAAAGGCGTGTACCAATCAGAGGTTGGGCGTAGACTTATTTCCTGGAGAGAATGGGACGGAGGTTTGGGCTGGAGGTGTGGATGGTATTGTGAAAGTCTGGGAAGGGGTTGGTATGACAGGGGGGGCGGTGGAGAGGAGCTGGGAGTGGAGAGCTCACAATGGTAAAAGAAATTCTAGACATATTCCATTTTGCTCTATACTAATTTTTGACAGATCCCGTTTCATCTACTGTTGTCCATCCATCTGGGACAGTAGTGGCAACTTGTTCCGGCCAGAGGTCGTCTCCAGCTATCGGGAACAGCAATGAAGGATCCGAGGACAGCGATGAGGGCAGCGATGAGGAGGATTCAGACGACGAAGGATCCACTTCGACGCGCTCATCCTCACTCAGTTCTCGAATACCAGACAACAGCATCAAAGTATGGAGTTTATAAGCCTATTCTAGCTAAGCTAAAGGCGATTGTGAAATGTCTCCCGACGTAGCAAAGTAAACAGCAAACAGCAAACATCACCCAGCCCCAAATCGGCATATATAGCAAACCAGTCTAATCGCAATATTCGCACCATCAAGATCTTCATGCCAGATTATTCCCACCTCGCATCGATAACTGCACTGACTCTGGCCAACACTCTATGCCCACAAATGTGGCTAAAGTGGGCAATTCTATCCTCCGTTCCCATCTCTACAAAGGCTGTCAATCCGAATAGGCTAGCTTTGCTAAGACTTCCTGCATTAACACCATCAGGAGCTTTGACCGCTGCGATGACTGCCTGGGCCGCGAAAGCGTTTAGGCCTGCCCGTCTAAGGAATAGTTCCCAAAATGTCTCATCGGAAAGAAGGTCAGTATCTACACGGTACTGAACGATGCTGCTCACGATCCATTTAGACAATGCCTCCTCTCCACCTCCAACAAATTGCATGCTGATCGAAGCGTCGAGACCCGCCAGAAAGCCTGCAAATTCTGCAAATGCAAGACAATCATTCTCAAAAAGTCCAACGGGGATATCATCTGCAAACCCCGTGCTGATAAGCACCAGCAGCTTCTCGTAGCGGAGACTCACTTTCTCCAGGCGTTCGCGGATTGCTGGCTTGGTTTTATCTCCTGGGAGAGACTTCTGCTTCATCTTTTGCATCGTGGTGATGATGATACCGACCGAAGGCGAGATAATGAAATCAGCCTCGGCGTCAAGAGGCGATTTGACCGGTGATCTAGTGACAGATCCTGGCAGCCACGCACTGGTATTGTGAGCCGTGAAGTCTCGCTCGATCAGCTCCACTGATGGCAGTTGAGCTTCAATGCGCTTGATAAGGGCTCTGTTCTTGAGGAGGTTGGTGGAAACAACAATCCATGTGGGTTTAGTGAGTGGCCGAATGTCAGGTACGGGCACTAATTCTCTGTTCGCTGGAGATCTTCGGATAGGCAGGTCAGCCAGCTTGGGGGCGTTGTTTCCTGACTTGACTCTCGCGGGGTGTGTTTCGGTAGGCTTGGTGAAATATGAGCTTTCCGCAAGCTTGGTCCTCTTTTTGCCTTGGAGTTCAAGGTAGTTGTCGAGTGAAGCTTGCGCAGAGAAAGCTCCCCCCAACAAACCAATATCACCATCGGCTATATCCCCAACTGGAGGAGCTAACTTAGCTGTCTTTCTCACAAGTGATGTGCTTGTCATTGAGACTGCTGCAGCAGCTGGACCGATGTGCATCGAATTTCCCCTCTCCTCTAATTCCATTTTACGTTTCTTGGCGATGGATGGCAAGTCTAGCGGCCTGTCCTTGGGAAATTGGCCGAAGTCGATATCCTCTCCGTCTTCCTCGTCTTTCAGAATTTTCAGTCCGGCTGCTTTCCATTTTGTACCAGAACTATCGATGATATCTCCATCATCTTCCACAAAATGTTCCCATGTCGTGTCATCTCCTTGAGAGCATTCCTCCACAGCTAGCTTCCCGAGGTTCGCTGGAAAAGGAGCCCATGGTAGCTTGATCTCCAGCTGTCTGGATCCAGGCCAATATGGTAAACTCCACCCGATGGTCTCAACGAAAAATGCCTTCTGTAATGATGAAAGCGCAAGTTTACTTTGTGCTTCTTCGAAAGGTTTCCACGGTGCGTCGGGTTTATCGAAATTGAGCTCAGGCACATCAACCCGTGCTGTTGTATCTTCACTGCTCAATTTTTCTTGCTCTGCCTTCTGATTCGCATTGCTGTGTGCCTGCCCGAATGTCTCCCGGAAGATTTCGCTCTCATTTTCAAGAGTTATTGGGCTACTCACGACCTGGTAGTACTGCTCTTGGACCTCGTCACTGAACCTGACAGTCTTGGAGGTTGTCGTTAGCTCATTTGGCATCAATGGTACTTCGACTTTGAAATCCTCCCACTTAGCTGGCCTAGATTCAGGAGACGGGGTCTGTTCTGAAGCTATGAGCGACGGAAAAAGTTCTCCGAGTGCCGCCATATCCTCTGAGAATCCATCGTACATGACTTCTTTTGCCAGTGATCTAAGTGGTGTTGGTATATCCTGTCCGAATATATCCTCCTCAATTGCCTCAAGGTCTTGCTTCGTGGGCGACAGTGGATCGGATAAAATTGGTATTTGGAATGCAGGATCGGAGGATGATGGCTCGAATGGCTGCGATTGTTCAGGAAGCGGGGATAGAGGGGGTGTGATAGGTTCCAGGGTGGTTCTCTGCGGCATGGTTAGCAGCAATATGATATCGCAGTGACAACCTACTCGTTTGTATGCCTGTTCTCTTGCCCAGAGCTGGTTTTGCTCCTCTTCCGTCCAAGCAATATTTATACAAGACTGGAGAAATGCCATTGCATGTCTCGTGACGCCAATCTTCTCCGCCTTCAAGTCCTGCAAAATCTCGGCTCCAAGATTCTCGTACTGCTTAGTCCAATCGAATCCTTCTCCTTCTGCGACGGCTTCCAGTGGAAGCTTGATGTCTCGGAGGTCGATGTCGAACTCTTGTCTGCTTGCAAACTTCCTGCAGTCATTGTCGACGTCGGTTCTTAGGAGGGGTAGCTCTAATTTCTTCTTTCTGTTGCTGTTGTTGTCTTTGAGGAGGGAAGCAACGAGGCCGGTGATCTCGTCGGAGCTCTCATCTCGCTTCACCCGAGAAAGAATAGATGCTGCCTCCTTTGAGCACGACAGTCTTTCTTCGACCTTCAGCTCGGGTCCAAAGTCAAACTCGGGCAGGTTAGTCTCAGCGTCAACGTTGTCAGCGTTGTCAGCGTGCCTGGATAGAAGGGTTTCGAGTTCTCGGTATCCTATATAACTGGCTAGGTGATTTTGTGACAGGCCATTCCGACGAGCAAATTCCAAGGCAGAAATCTCGTGTTCTTCCTCCTCTTGTGGCTGTGAAGGTTGCGAAGACTGCGACATGTTGCCTAGACCGAGCTAGAGGAGCTGAGGTGAGGGGGATTGTCGCTAGCCTTGATGAATGCTGGTGATTGCGTCCCTATCATACAATACTTTGAGGATACTCAAGATACAATAGGTACAGTGATAAGGTTGATGGCCAACAGGAATTGAGGGGAATTAGAAAATTTCAATGCGGGAGCTTTAGAAGTCGATGAGGGACAGGAAAGGAAGGTGTCATTCACGTGATCCGGTTGCGACCAAGGCTCCTTCCACCTCCATCTCATGTGAAGTCACAGCAGCCATTCCATGGCCGTCGGGGCTTTTGTAATACCAGGACAGTTATAAAAACTCCAGGCAGCTCAAATTCAACGGAATCCATTGGCTTTTCCGTCGCTGTGCAAGCTTTTATAAAGCCATGAAAATCTTCAATCCCTAGGTAGTTCGCATTTTGGCTCCTGGGGGGGCAAAAAGTGTCGTGGCTGAGGCGAACTTTATGAAGCAGGCAATATAAAGAAACAGAATAGTCTTGTTATGGTACCTGTTATTTTTCTTCCTCTCTCCTCTGGCAGAAATTTATCATGGCTTGTCAGATCTTCCCCATCCGGGCTCTCCCCTTGAATCCTGATTCGCATGACAGTCTCCACTATCCTGTTGTCACATATTTTGTATATCTCGATCGACACTCTTAATTTTTATCTCTCAATTTATAACTTCTCTTTTTTCTACTCACGGTCAATTCCGGTAATCAACTCAAGAGATGAAAAAATCGAAAGGGTCGCAGGGTCGCAGGATCAATAAACTCAGAATTGCAGGGAGGAAGGAGGTAAACTTACAAAACAGAATTCAAGGCACCCAAAGATGTCGCAAATGCCCCAAGGGACATTGTGGATATGAGGCACCTCAACGTTGCTACTTGAGACATTTCGAGCTAGCTTCTTTCGATAATCGATATCTTGATTAAAAGCAAGCTGGCGTATGTTCTGTATGGAAGTTTGATTATTGAAGCTCGATTATTCTGAGAGAGAAAAAGTCGATTAAACACCTCGTTCTTTTCGCAGATTATCGAGGATCGATATTTTCTTCTCTAAAGCCTCTTCCAGACCTTTCCGCTCGTTCAATCTATATTAAATTGTCAGCAAGTGGTTATTGTGAGTACGAAGTGCTATACGTACAATCTCACCGTCGTTGTGAGATGCAGAGACGTTGCTACTGCAGCTGTGACGAGGAAGATTTTGGCTAGTCGGAGACTGGTTATTGGAGGCATGAGAATTGTGGTGGTGGTGGATGTGAATGAAGTAAGATGATGAGCTTGAGATGAGATGAGATGTGGTGTTATGCGACTTGACTGATCTGACGAGAAATGTATAGAAATGGAGTCTCTGAGTGGGTGATGTTTTATTATTATAGTGTAGGTAGGTGGGTATTAAGAGTTACACTAGCTAAAAATAAGGTAGTCGAAAAATGAATAGCGAACATAAATTAAATCGAACTAAGTAAGTAGTCAGATATAACGTCATTCCAAGACTGAGATAATCCCCAACCATGGTTAGGTAAGTTTTAACTGACTAGGCAACCGAACTGTCATACTTAAATAAGTTCCTTCTAGCTTCAAAGCTCATAAAATCTGCCAGTCATTCTTTGTCCCCAATGAGCTGTCAACCTGAACATGGCTCTCCACAAGCGTACCCATGAAACAATATTTCACGTCCTCCAGTGAGTCCCCACTCCATCGCTCTCATCCATCATTCCACGACACCCAAACGAATCCTCACAGGCCCTCTCTCAGGATACCTCGTAGCACCCTTCTCTCCCGACCCACCACCCTCGCCAAATCTCTCTCTGCACATCTTAACCAAGAATCCCGCTAAACATATAAATCAGCACAAGCATGAATAAAATCGAATAACTTAAAATCTCTCAATAACAAAAAAGCCAAACATCAAAGACTTTCCTCTTCTTCCTCCCTAAGAGATAAAACCACTTAAACTTAGCCCCCTAAACGCCAGTAAAAGGGTTCAATAAAATAATCCAACACTCAATACATAAA
>JAFJYG010000622.1:0-32521 GCA_017366145.1 Cadophora sp. M221
TCCCAATATATGCCGGATCAGTAAAGTATTCTGGTCAAAATTCGAGCTAACTTTGTTAGAAACTGACTTTTCTGGGGAGTGAGATGGATCTTACAGCTTAAGCCCTCTAGAGCGTCCGAGATCTCTTTGATCTGGTTTGGTTGGACGCTGCTGATATCCGCCATCAAGTAGGCAACCTATGCATGATCAGTCATGTCAATGGAACCTAGTCTATGGTACTTACATCGCCCTTGTTATCAGTAATCTGCTTGTCAACGTTGTGATCCCCAAGAATTTCGTTGACTGTGCTAGTTAGTAACCAGCAGAAAGACCAAAGGGAGTTGCAAACCTTTTCTCAAGACACCAGGAACGTTGTGATGGATGTAAATAACCTGATCAAGTCAGTGACAATAAATAAAAAAATCTGTGCTGGCTCCACCTACTCTGGCGTGGTTGGATTCATCCAATGTAAGGGAACGAAGGTTGACTTCAGGAAGATTCACGGCACCAAGGGTCACACCGGAATTGACATATCGAACCAGAGCATCGCCAACTGTCCATATTAGTACATGAAATAAGATTAGGACAATTTAATATACCCTCGGCACCAATAGCTCGTTGAGCCTCTTCAGTGCTGCCTCCAATATGGGGGGTAAGAATGATATTCTTCAAGCTGCGAAGATCCTCTGCCCAGGAGTTGAGGTCGGTGGTGAAGTAGTCACCATTTCCACCAGGTTCACTTGGGTAGACATCCAATGCAGCACCTGCAATCTTTCCACTGCGAGAGGCATTGATGAGAGCTGGGATGTCGACAACCGTACCACGACTGGCATTGATCAAGTAGCTTCCTTCCTTCATCTGCTCGAACTGGGTCGCTCCGATCATGTTCTTGGTCTCGGGTAACTCAGGCACATGGCATGTAACGAAATCCGCTTCGTTGAGTAGTGCTTCCAGCGTGGGAACCTGTCTGGCTGTTCCCATAGCCATGAGGTTGACGACATCGTAGTAAATAACTGACATTCCCATGGACTCTGCGAGGACGGAAAGCTGGGAACCGATATGACCATAACCAATTATACCTACGCATCTCGTCAGTACGCAATAACAACATGATTTCCTCACGATATTACGAACCAAGAGTTTTCCCTCGAATTTCCCAGCACTTTGCACTAACTTTGTTCCATGTTCCTCGGTGCAATTCGTTGGAGCGGTCTCCGAGTTGTCGTGCGAGGACAATGATCTCGGCAATGACTAATTCCGCAACACTTCGAGAGTTGGCAAAGGGAGAGTTGAAGACTGCGATGCCATGTCTGGCAGCATATTCGAGGTCGACCTGGTTGGTACCAATGCAGAAGCATCCTACAACAATCAAGTTCTTCGCCTCACGGAGAACCTTTTCGTTAAGCTTGGTCTTTGATCTGATACCAATAACATGCACATCTCTAAATGTCTGTCAGTTCCCATTCAACATGCTGCCAAGAATAAAATGGCCTACCGGATCTTCTCGATCAATTCGGCCTCTGGTAAGGAGCTCTTAATTGACTCGACCTGGTAGCCTTGTCTTGACAAAATATCTTTGCCGCTCTGATTGACATTCTCCAGCAGCAAGATCTTGATATCCTGAGAATCAAAGGGCTTCAGCTGTTTCGGGGCAGTCTGGGTCCGTGAGAATTGGGGCCCGCCAAAGCTGGAAGGTGGGGAATGGAATGTTGCAATCGGAGAGGGGGTATGAAAGGTGGTTGTGGGTGAAGTTGAGACCATGAGGCTATGAGAGACCGTCCTGGTCAAATTGTTGGACGAGCCAGCGATATCTTGTGCAGGAGTAGCCATTGTCAAAGAAGAGTTGTTTTTCTTTTGTGGCGTGGCTGTTTGTGGAACGGAAGAAAGGAGAATGAGAAGACGAGAGAGGAAGTAGTCTGAAAGGCGGGATTTGATTTGATTTATTTATTGGAAGAAACAGCTCGAAGTCCGTGACTCAGATTCGGGCAACAAGGTCAGGTCAGGTCAGGTCCTCGGAGGGTTTTGATTGACTGACTGATGGCGCCGATGTCGTCAGATAGAATTTTCACAACTTCTCAGCCTTGCATGACCAGAAGACAACCCCACCATACCCACCTGCCCACCAGTTTCTGGCGGGGGACTGTCCAGGGGCCAAGCAAGGGCCAAGGGTCAGGGGACTCGGCTTGATCTGATCCACCGCAGGAGTACGGAGGACTGCAGCCACATAGAATATCAACGCGACATCGACTTTCGAAGGTTTCCCAACATCAACAATGACAACTCCACCCCTAGGGAGGATATGCTGGCGACCTATCAACATAATTGCATCGAATTGTCGACCATACAGAGCTTCTCGAATAATAACACTCTCACATTGTCAACGGCAGTTCTCAAGTCCAAATCAAAATACACAAGATAACCGAAAACATTTCGCCCTGGTGGCAACGGAACAGCCAAAGGGTAAATCCAAAGGCAGAAGACGAATCGTACCAACACTTGCCATTATTTCTGTTCTCGCTACATCTATCTACTTCGTAGCTGGCCCGGATTCAAAATCAGGGACAAAGATCTTCAACCCTCCACGCTTCACACCATTCACCATAGTCAAGAGAGAAGAAGTCTCCCCAACAAGCATAATCCTCACACTCCGACCCCAAACCCTCGTCAATAGGCCACGGAAACTACTCTCGGATCCATACCAAACATCGTGGGAGAAGGGGACTTGGTCTGTCGAGATCAAGCAGCCAGAATTGCAAATTGCGAGATCGTACACTCCTTTGCCGCCGAACAAGGGGGATCCGAAGGGTGATTTACGAATTTTGATAAGGAAGGAACATAAGGGTGAGGTCTCGGGGTATCTGCATACCTTGAAAGCGGGGTCAAAAATCCATCTACGAGGCCCACATGAGGAGTTTGACCTTCCGGAAAGAGTGACAGATGTCGTTTTCTTAGCTGGAGGGACTGGAATTGCACCAGCGCTGCAGGTTGCATATACTTTACTTGAAGAGAGACATACGGAGGGCGACAAGCCTAAAATGCATATTGTGTGGGCGAGTAGGAAGAGAGCTGATTGTGAAGGTGGTGCGGATGCCAGTAATCCGAATGCTTGGGAGGCCAGGAAGACGGGACGGATTGTACAAGAGTTGGAAACGTTGCAGCAGAAATACCCAGGTCAATTGTCGATAGATTACCTCGTGGACGAAGAGGGGGAATTCTTGGATCAGAAGAGGATATCGAGTCTCACGACAGCAACTTCCGAAGTGAAGTTTGGAGCTAGGCATACGAGGATTGATTCGAAACTGTTGTTTGTATCTGGACCGGAGGGATTCATTAATTATATAGCAGGCCCTAAGAGATGGGAGGGTGGTAAAGAAGGGCAAGGTCAGGTTGGGGGGATTCTTGGACAGATGGGTATTAGAACATGGAAGATCTGGAAGCTGTGATGGAATCACATCTAGTCATGATATAATAATTGTAAAATCTACTATTCTGGGAACCCAAAGCCCCGTTTTCGGAGATCGAGACTTGATAGCTCAATAACTCTGGTCCTTTCCCCGGGTTAATTGTCCAGCGTACTTATAGGACATTGCTGTTTTGATACTTCGAGTTCTGTCTTTCCAATCCAGAGTTGAAACAGAGTCCTCTTACTGGTTGAACATTAGTCGAATGCCTGCAGGCAGTAAGCGCTGCAAGTGTATTATCATTAGAGCTAGACAATGCAACCTAGGTGCGTATTCTTGGGAGCTTAAAGACTTCTGGATTGACCAAGATTTTTGAACCTGGAGACTGACTTCTCGAGAGGAAAAGAAAAAAGTTGGATGACTGAAGCTGGAAAGCTGGGAAGAACCTCCACAATTCTAGAATGGCACACAGTATTCTTGGGGTAGCTGTAGGGGAAGATGCGTTGTTTGGGTCATTACTGATCAAATTGAAGTTCTAAGGGAACTCGCGGTAGACCGAAAGGTAATATTAAATACCCTACTTCCCGTTTTACATATTCTTTAAACACATCTATTGCTACTAATTTTGCAAAAGCGCCGAGCTTGATATTCCTGGTATTGGAGTGTTTTTTTTGGTATTTTTGTAGAGGAGGGTTATGTCCAATACCTCACCCAGATTCTCTGGGCTTAGTTGACGAAAAGAAGGCCCTAGAGGCGGCACTGTTAAGAAGAGTAGCCTCCAGTAAACTACCTGCTATCTCCCTTCCCTCGCGGCCTGACATTTCAGCTTCTTGCGAATTTTCTCTTACAGATTCTGTCAATGTGTGATCGTAGTGCGGGTTTGAAAGTGCTATGTTAAAAAGGTGACTTACGGGAATCGGATCCGTTGTTGGATCTCATTTTTATTGGGCACCGCGAAGAATTGTATTTTACAGCTGGCCGGCGGTTTGCCCCGATTACTCGCTTGTATTAAGGCGGACCCATATCTGTATCCGGCGAAGCGAGTTGCAGTCCAAGGTATACATTTTACATTGAGAATCAAATCGAAGCTGGATCACACTTGGGGAAAATTCTCAAAGAATTGTTTTGAAATGATTTAACGACTGTAGATAGGTTCTGACCTATAGGATGTAATAAAGTTTGGGAAGGCTTCCGTCAGATTGACCCGCACCATCTTTTCCACCTGTTCACTGTTCAATGCTCCTTCGAATTTCACCCACAACTTCTTGCTCACGACAGCTGACTGACCAAACAGATCTCAAAGATATGGTATGCTTGCTTGGGAAGCAAACTATCGAAGCCGCCCCGAGAACAAGAATTGCGCAGCCAGTTGTTTCGATTCCTCGCTTCTGCATTGTATTCCCCTCCGCTTGTCCCATTCATTGTTCAAGCCTGGTCAAATTCGTCCCAGTAACAGAAAGACTTAGCTACCCTCTCTTGATAACATCCATGTGTCAGAACATTGTCAAAGTCCCGAAACCAATTCAACATATTTGTTTACAATGCCGAGTCGGAATACTTGAATGGTGAAGTCTACTGCCAGTTTAGATTTCCGGGTTGTTTTAATCTTTCACTTACCTCAAACGTAAATTGATCGATCTCCAACAGAGCAAGGACTAACCCACGCTCTCTTGATAATATCCATAGCTCAGATCTTATTCAAATTTCCAAAATAAGATCAAAACATTTGTTTAAACGCCGAATCGAGGTTCTTGATTTGTGAAGAACACCGCAAGTTCACGTTGCCGGGATGTTTTGATTGTTCGGTTAGTTGGAGCTGGCAGTAATTGTCTCCGGCAAAGCTATAATTTGTCCATGGGCCAGAGCCTGTCTAAAGCCTTAAATCGATGCAACACATTCACTGCACATTCGCCAAAGCAAAACTTCAATCCTCAGCAAGTACTAATTTGGATTTCACGCGACTTATTCACTTTGGCGGACCCGTCGAGGCTAACCAAACTTGTGTCCGGTGAAGCGAGTTGCTACCAATACCAATCTATCTACCTACGTACAGTAGAAGGCGAATTGGGTGTCGCTAGTTTTTTTAGTTCTGGACACTCGTGGCTGTGCACCCTGGCCCCGATATACTCCGAAGTACCGCCTGCTACAGTAATCGGCATCGCAGCCAATTCTTGCCCATTCTACTCACGTTCAAGACTAAAGGCCTGGCAGCCTTCCACATCCTTGTGCACCTGCACAACCTGCTTCTGTGGGGTCCACGCGTCAAGAATGGCTTCGAGCCCTAAGGTTGAGGGTGAGAATCGGCGCATGGGCTTCTGGGGCATACAGCACGTGCCGCAAGCTTGCTGGACAACCCACTCATGCCGCCGATTCAGGTAACTACGGCAGCCGTGTGCCCAGATGATGACGTTTAGATCTTGACCTCAAGATGCGCCTCAGTGAAAACGATGCAGGGCTCAATCGCTCATGAGATTCGCTCAAATGGCCCGAATAGCCGCCAAGGATTCTGTAGTGGCTGGCCTCGATTGGCTGGTCTGGCGTGTTGCAATACTGCACGACGACACCATGCCGCGAGGCTGTCGTTCAGCTGAGCTCAGCTGAGCTGTACGAGCACAACCTCGACCCAACCTATACTCTCAACTCAACAAATGCATACACATCTTCCCTGCGAGAACTACCTGCCGATTCTCTCTGATACTGTCTAAGCAATGCGCCTACTAGTATACAATAACGATGGCGTGATCAGCCTGATGCAGTTCTTCGACGATATTCCCCAATATGCTATCCTCTCGCACACATGGGGACCGCAGGAAGTCACCTTCGGGGACATGATGAGTGGGAATGGGACGAGCAAGATTGGTTTTGACAAGATCCGATTCTGCGGAGAACAGGCCAGACGCGATGGCTTACAACACTTCTGGGTCGATACCTGTTGCATCGACAAAACAAGCAGCGCTGAGCTCGCAGAGGCTATAAATTCTATGTTTCGCTGGTACCGTGATGCGGCGAAATGCTACGTCTTTTTGTCGGACGTTCTGAGACCGACCGTCGATAGGGAGGACCGATCCCCCCAACTTCCCTGGGAACCGGCATTCCGAGCAAGCAGATGGTTTACGCGAGGCTGGACGCTTCAAGAGCTTATTGCTCCGGCATCAGTTGAATTTTTCTCTAAGGATCGGGAGCGTTTAGGTGACAAGAAATCCCTGGAGCGGCTAATCTGCGAGATAACAGGAATTCCTAGCAAAGCTCTTCGAGGAAATCCCTTGGCGGATTTTAGTGTGACCGAACGAATGTTATGGGCAGAAACCCGTCAGACAACTCGCGAAGAAGATATGGCATACTCATTGCTGGGCATCTTTGAAGTTTACATGCCGCTTATCTACAGCGAAGGGAGAGCGAATGCAGTGGGACGGCTCCAAGAGGCGATTGATAGAAAGGAAAAAGGTATGCTGTTCTCATTATCAAGATTGAGATTATGCTCTATAGATGTTATTGACTCGGATAGGGATTAAATACGAGAACTTTTCGATCCCGTTCAGTCTCTATGCGGTCTCTGATATCGAATATTTCGTGGCAAGAGAGGATGAGCTCAGAGAGGTGCACAAGTCGCTGAGCGGCGACGGCTCCCGGCGCACTGTTATTCTCCATGGCCTCGGCGGCATCGGCAAGACACAACTGGCTGTTGCGTACGCGAAGCGGCACAAGGACAATTACTCGGCCATATTCTGGCTGAACATCAAGGACGAGGATTCGCTAAAGCAGAGTTTTGCTATGGTGGCAAAGCAAATATTGCGAGAATACCCCTCAGCTGGCCGGCTAAGCAGTGTAGATATAAAAGGAGACTTGGACCAGGTGATTGATGCCGTCAAGGCGTGGTTGAGTCTTCCGTACAATACGCGCTGGCTAATGATTTACGATAACTACGATAATCCTAAGTTAGCGAAAAATACAGATCTAGCAGCAGTTGATATCCGTCAATTCCTCCCTGAATCGTATCAAGGTTCAGTTATCATCACAACACGGTCATCGGAAGTTAAAATAGGGCATCGCACACAAGTTACAAAGCTAGAAAACATCCAGGATAGTCTTAAGATTTTATCAAACACATCAAACCGAGAAGGACTAGAGAATGGTAGGCGCTATCTATATTTCTAAGTGCAGCTCTAACTCGTTTGTAGATTTGGATGCTATAAAGCTTGCCAAGAAGCTAGACGGACTTCCTCTTGCACTTGCGACGGCTGGAGCATATCTTGATCAAGCGGCAACAAGCTTCTCTGCCTATCTTCGCTTATATGAGGAGTCATGGGCGAAGCTCCAGATAACGAGCCCCGAACTTAGCTCGTACGATGACCGAACACTCTATTCTACATGGCAGATTTCATTTGAGCATGTCGAGCGACGGAACGTACTCTCAGCCCAGCTTCTTCGCCTCTGGGCTTACTTTGACAACGAGGATCTCTGGCTTGAGCTTCTTCAGCATAGCGTCTCCGAGGATCCAGACTGGATACGGGAGCTTGTTAAAGACGAATTAAGCTTCCAGGGAGCGATGCGGGTACTCAGTGACCACGGGCTCGTGGAAGTAGATAAGTCATCGCTAGAGCTACTCGAGTCACGAGGGTATAGTATCCATGGGTGCGTTCACTCGTGGACAATTCACGTCCTAAACCAAGAATGGGATTTTAGTCTTGCTAGGGTAGCACTAAGATTTGTCGCATTACATATCCCAGGTAAGCAGGTTAATCGGCCGTGGCTAACACAGCGACGGCTTCTCCAGCATGCAGCCAGATGTTCTTATATTGTGTTGAACGGCTTGGTCCCGGTCGATGGCATGGCAGAGACATACTTCGGCTTAGGTTATCTCTTCAATGACCAGAGCAAGTTTGTCGAGGCCGAGCAGATGTACTAGCGGGCGCTGCAAGGCTACGAGAAGGCATGGGGGCCAGAGCACACGTCGACGCTTAACACGGTCAACAACCTCGGTAGCCTTTATAAAACCCAAGGCAAGCTTGTTGAGGCCGAGCAAATGTACCAGCGGGCGCTGCAGGGCAAGGAGAAGGCATGGGGACCAGAGCACACGTCAACGCTTGACACGGTCAACAACCTGGCGAACCTCTATGCCACCCAAGGCAAGCTCGTCGAGGCCGAGCAGATGTACCAGCGGGCGCTGCAAGGCTACGAGAAGGCATGGGGGCCAGAGCACACGTCAACGCTTAACACGGTCAACAACCTGGCGAACCTCTATGCCACCCAAGGCAAGCTCGTCGAGGCCGAGCAGATGTACCAGCGGGCGCTGCAAGGCTACGAGAAGGCGCTCGGTGTGGAGAATATCACGACTTATATCCCTGCGCTAAACACAATTTAGAACCTTGGCTTACTCTTCGAAGAAGAAAATAATCTAGTAAAGGCTAGAATCATGTACTCAAAGGCTCTTGCAGGATACGAGAAAGTCGTTGGACCTAATCATCCAAAATCTCATAGTTTACGGGCGAGTATTCGGGCTTTACATACTCCCCAATAAAGAAAAAGCGGCATGAACTGCTCAAAAAGCTTGGGTTGAGGTAGGTGCCTATTACTGTGGCTTTACCTTCAATGTATAATATTTATTTATTTATTTCTCTATTTCATCCAGGGTCAAGGGGACCGTGTGCCTTACTAGTACTCCAAAGTTGTCACGAGACTTCTCGTATCTTCTACGTGACTACTACACAGTCGCTACCAAACCAGCTATCCCATCTCTGCTACGGCTACTGGACCGAACGCGTCGTGGGTCTCAGCCTCGTGTTTAAGGGTTGATAATGGCGTAGAATCGTCCTGTCTCGATTAGAAGAAGGCTGACGCCTTCGGGAGGGTCAGAAACCAGGGCCGACATGACCAAAGTCACCTGATAATAAACCTAGCAGCAGATTAATCACTCAGCCAATCTCAAGAATTCTTTGCGTTCATGAAACATAAAGTGTTCGGGTATGAAACCATTTTCACAGCTTACAGTACTGTACAGTACAAGAAAAAACCTTACATAAGTCATAAGTCATGGTCGCATTCCGTTCTCACCGAGATTCTGGCTCAGCTTGTATTACTGCAGTTGAGGGCCTTCCAGGCTAGGAACGGAATCATGCATAGGGGCGCATAGGGTAACGGCGAATTCGTTGCGTTGGCGAAGCCAGTAATAAAGAACTGGCCATCTCTTTTCGATAAAATCGCACATCAATTGCGCTACGGTATACAGTGCATCTTGTTCTCATTGTCATTCCGATTAAGATGTTTAGAGATATTATTTTGTGGTTTTGGCCATGTCACATAATTAACTCAGCAAACTCTCATGGAAGCCAGTAGAAACCCGTAGAAACTCCGAGGTCCACGTGTCCTCTCTGCGTAGGCAACGAACTTGCCCTCTTGCCTCCATATTTGTCAATTCGGGAAGGCGTGCTATCATGGAAAACACCACCTCGGACTGGCTAGACGGCGGTGATTCTTTGAATAATGGAACTCCCGAGGTTCCGACTTCTAGCAGGCTCAGAGCTAGCCAAGCCAGCCCGGCAGCCGAACGAGCCGATCTGCCAAATGGCGAACAGGCATTACCACTTCTCCGACTAAGTGGTTGGGAAAGTAAGAAGCAATATAACAAGAGTAACCCCGTGTGCATCCACTATGACTTTCGGTGAAAGATCTCCCAACGTGAGAAAATTAGATCTAGGTATGTTTATTCAGACATAAATCCCGATCTCGTCTTAGCTCCAAGCGATTTTTAGAAAGTAAGCTTCCAGGCACGACTTGAAAGCCTTTTACAAGACGAAGATAAGTTTCCAGGAGATAGTTATACATGCGAAGAAACGATCATCGAGATCTCTATCGAGCGGAGCTGTCAGCGCGGCCTAACGAAACAATGTAAGAAGCTGGAGATCGATTGGCATTTGGTCGACGAGCACTTGGAAGGTCTAGGTGACTTGTTCAGCAAGGGGAGGAAGATAACCTTCAGCATAGAGTTAATCTACAAGGAAGTTACTTGTGATTCTACATAGGCCAAGGGCAAGAAGAAGAAGAAGAAGAAGAAGAAGAAGAGCGCGACAGAGGCTCAAAAGCTTCAGAGAGCCGCGGACGCTGGTCTCTGGACCCGAGTCTACGAGCGTTATCGTTGCAGAGGCAAGCACTGCAAGCAAGGACCCCACTGCTGGCCGGACGAACGGGGAGACCACCATAAACTGCAGCCAGGCCAGCTGGAAGACATTGTCCGTCACATCAAAGGCAATATGGAGGAAGGGGAGAGAGAGGAGGACGTCGATATTGACATCGAGATCCCAGCCAACATTCTCTAGGACGTATTGGATAACAGCCGCAAGCGGAAGGCAGATGGCTCAATTGACTGTCGTCAGTGCAAAGCTCATGTCTCAGCCCACGGCAGGTATTGCAATACGACCGGGAGGACACCTGGTGAAGATCCTAGGGACGTGGAAGGCGATAGACAGGCCAAGCTTGAGGAGTACTGCAACTGGGGCCTGGCACAAGTCGAGAGCAACAGGTGGAGAAACGCATCGCAGATTACGAATCAGGTTGCAATAAATCAATTCCTCGAACTAAATACAATCCTGCAGTACCCAAAGGTTGCCGCTGAACTCATGGTAAAAAATAGGATAAATCAGCCATTGCATTGCAATTTGTGAGCAACATTAGAAAATTCCAGCGAAAGAAAAAGGAGTCTTGAAACGCAAGGAGGATATTTTCAGGGTCTCTTTCATATTTGTTCTTAATCTATTTAGAGTACTGCGTAATAGATATTCCTGCGTGACGGAAGTGATTCTTTGCATTGTGTTCATCGTTACTTACCACGTTAATGCACCACTTCATAAAAACATCTTAAATTCCCTTGCAATGAAATCCTCGTTTTTGTGCCACTTTCTCTTAATGAACTTCTTGAGTACGCCAAAGAACTCCTTAATAGGATTGAAGTCAGGCGAGTATGGTGGGAGGAACTCTAATACTACTCGTGCGTCTCGACACATTTGCACGATTTTTTTTAAATGGTGCTAAGAGGCGTTGTTTATTACGATGGCAGATTTTGGCTTAGGGTATTTGCCATAGTGATATAGCAACTGAGCAATAAAGTCCTCAAATAAATCATAGTTTATTGATTCTTAGTATACTCGCCTTAGCATAATGCCATTTTGCGCGTATACTGAAAGAATGTGCTATCTTTTCCCTCGACTAAACTTTGTGATATGGATTGGGGATAAACCCTTTGGAGACCACTCCCAATGCCGGTGCCCAGCCCTCTCATCGCAGTCAAACTCATCCACAAAAACAAGTTAATTAGATTTGTACCTCGATATCTTATGTAGGTAGTAGTCTCGAAGGTCGGTATCCCGTTGTTGTGCGATGCGTTGGATCGTTTCCCGTGTTTAGCGTATTTGTCGGTGCATGTACCACGTAGTATATCGATATATCAGTATGGCGACAGAGTTCAAAGTATGGGTTATAAAATCTGTGTTCTACCTAAGAGAGCGCGAGGATAGCTAGTATATATAGGGGCTCGGAAAGCCACCGAACCCACTACGAACCTCCACCGATACCAGTCCGGCAGGGATATGACCTCCTGGTCCCAGCCCAATCCTCAGTCCTAGGAAAATACGTTCTTGCAGGGGCCTGTGGACCAACAGTATTGACCTTAGAGTTCGACTAATCGATTTCTCCGATATCCTCTTATTAAACCTGCGATAGAGGAAGTCTATTATTTCGCATCGATACAGGTAAGGCTGTTTGATTAGTAAGTCGCAAAGAGCTTCCTGCATAGGTGGTGTAATGCGGCTACGACGGACGACGGTCTTTGTTCTTTGGGGAAGTAGACCAGAAATGAACCTTGCTAAAAATAATTAAGTAAATAACAACGACACTCATTTCGCCTTTTACTGTAGGGATATCTTTAATAAAACTCTGTTTAAAGTCTCTAAATATTTTCAGAACATTAATTGTCTTTGAGGAAGAGCCGAACAAGCCTTGGTTTGGATCATGAAGTGAATTATGTACCTGAAGTACTCACTTGCTTCACCGGAGACGAATTTGGCCAGCCTCGCGTGTTTGGGTCGCATCGAATGGTTTGGTCCCACCGAGGCGCACCAAATTCGTCTCCGGTGAAGCGAAGACTGCCACTCAAGTTGGTAGCCTCGCTATCTTTCTCCGTCGTCTATGAATGTGAGCATATTTAAAGTCTAAAGTCTCTAAATCATCCCAGAACTTTGACATCAAGGAAGCCCCTAAGTTTGAACAATCCTTGGTTTCATCTTCAGAGTGAATTGCACACCTAGGTAAGAACCCGCTTCATCGGACACGAATTTTGGCCGCCTCGCACCAGCCACGTCACGTGAAATGTTTGCACGTAAAGCAAACACTAGCGCTAATCTGGCTTGGCAGGGCGCCCTATAAAGCCTCAGCTTCCACAGCCTCTTTCAACTTTTTTCTTTTCTTCTTCATCTTAGTGCATGGGTAAGCAACTCAACCCCCAACATTCCGCCTTCATCTCACTGACTTCTGAACAGGTTTTATGCGTAGCAGTGAAGATTCGTCTGAGCTCGCATTTTTGCTTATTGAAAACTAAACATATATTGACACTCTCGTTTGGTTTCGGCCGGGCGAGGAATTTTTGTACCCAAACTTCTCGTTACGGAGATCTTTTTTTCATTGCGAACTGTCTCGCGGATGGTCGTGAAGAAGAAATACGTGGGAGAAGACAAACACAAGGGGTGGAAGGAGTTGAACTGGCCTGTCCACGCGAGTTCAGACGGAAGGCCCCCAAAATGGAGATAGAAATGATCAAATTCCTTGCGGTCCTTGATTAACGTGTATGCAATACCTAAAATGCTGCCCTTGAATGTGATTCTGATCGACGCGTCTACCTCGATTCCGTCCGACGTGTCTATGTCATAAACCCAGGCGCGGCAGATTAAAGCTACTGCCGATCCAGAGCTTCGAGGATTACCCCCCATTTCACCACCACAAGCAACACCATGGCCAAAACAGCCCTCATCACCGGCGCAACCGGTCTGCTAGGTAGACAGGTCCTCAAAGGATTCAACGGAGCTGGATGGGATGCCAAAGGCACAGGATTCACACGGGCAAGCCCACCTACGATTTTGAAACTCGATCTTGGCTCTGAGGCAGACGTCGCAACGACCCTCGAGCAAGTCAAGTTCGTACCCCTCCATCACCCACCCTGAGTCCTTCTCTAACCAGCAGGAGTTGAAGACCTGAAGTAGTGGTGCACTGTGAGTCTGCCAGTAATTTCTGCGAGCTGTAGCTAATGCGATACAGGCGCTGCCAACCGCTTCCCAGATAAATGCGACAGCGACCCCGCTGGAACAATCGCCCTCAATGTTGAAGCCTCTGCCACCCTAGCCAGACTCTGTGCGGCGAGCTCTATCCTCCTCATCTACATCTCGACCGATTACGTCTTCCCAGGCACAGAAGGCAACGCTCCATACGAAGCTACCAGCGCCCCGAAGCCACCAAATCTATACGGAGTGACAAAATGGGAGGGCGAAAAGGCTGTGCTTGCTGAGTATAAGAAGGCGGGCAAGGAGGGATGGGGAGTCGTGCTGCGGGTTCCTGTTCTATATGGAGAGGCAAATACACCAGCTGAGAGTGCAGTTAATGTTCTCATGGACGCTGTGTGGAAGGCTCAGGAGAAGGGAGCGAGTGTCAAGATGGATCATTGGGCTATTAGATACCCTACAAACACAGAAGATGTTGGCAGAGTTCTGAAAGGTATGTTACGTTCGCTCCTTCGCAAGTATGGCAAGCTAACAGTATCTTCCCTTCAGATGTAGCAACCAAATACCTCTCTACAGACGACAAAACCAGCCTCCCCAAGATCCTCCAGTTCTCCTCCGAAGACAAGATGACCAAGTACGAGATCTGCGAGATCTTTGCAGAGATAATGGGCCTGCCTCTTGATGGTATGGTTGCGAACACCGAAGGCAATGATCCGAATGCTAGTGTACAGAGACCGTATGATTGTCATCTGTCGACCAAGGCATTGAAGGATATTGGAATCCCTGTTGCTACTCAGGATTTCAAGGGTTGGTGGAGACGAGAGGCTAGAGCTTACAGGAAGTGAATTAGCTAGCTTGATCTTCAGCTACTTGCTATTCTTGGGAAAGAAGACTGGAAATATGGTGAGAGAACAGGTATTGCAACTGAAATTGTCTTTATAGTTGCATGTTACTCTAGCTCCAGCCCAACTTTTGAACCTCAAAATCCATCTTACATCTTCGAAAAATTCAAATCTCCCCGTCTTCGTACTCTTATACTTTACATCTGCCAATTGCTCTCTCCCCAACCCCTACCCCACTTCTAAAAAAACAACCCGAAGCGAACATGACAAAACACCCCGCTACAAGCCACAGCATCACCAATCTCACATCACCACCCAACCTCAAAAATGGCAGAAGGCAAAATCAAACTACCACTGGGCAACACGTCGCCCACTTCCGATTCCGCAGCAGCTCAACATGGAGCCCTCCCTTCTAGACCAGCAGGCAGCAAACCACCTCTTCCGCGCGGTCCGTTCCCACTCGATATCCCCGTACTGAACCAGCTACGAACGCCTGGGAAGAGGTTGATACTTGCGTCTGCGAGTCCAAGGAGGAAACAGATATTATCTACCGTACGGCCCTCTTTCAAACCCCAGCCCAATCGAGTTTCAAAATCCAGTCCTAGTTCAAACAATAAAATATATGTCCGGAGTGTGTAGAGCGGAAAGCAAGCTAACAGTACCCAGATCGGCCTCACGAACCTCGAAATCCTCCCGTCCACCAAACCCGAGAACCTCTCCAAGGAACTCCCACCCTTCGAGTACGTGCTCCAGACGGCCATCCAGAAATGCCTCGACGTCTACACCGTCACGATCGAGAACACGCTCGCCTCGATCCCCGACGCATCGCTCGTGATAGCGGCGGACACCGTGATTGTCACGAACTCCGGGCGCATCCTCGAGAAGCCGCGGAACGAGAAGGAGCACATCGGTATGCTGAAGATGCTGAGGGATCAGAAGGTGCATAAGGTGTATACGGCCGTGGCGGTGCTGGCGCCGAGGGACGATGCGAAGTTCCCTGGGTATAATCTCGAGACGGCGGTCGAGGAGACGAAGGTCTTCTTCGCGGCTGAGGTTAGTGATGGCTTGATTGAAGCGTATGTTAGGACGAGGGAGGGGGTGGATAAGGCGGGGGGTTATGGTATTCAGGGTATGGGGAGTCTGCTGGTGGAGAGGATTGAGGGGAGTTGGGATAATGTTGTTGGGTTGCCGGTGAGGGTTACGCTGGGGTTGATTGAGAGGGCGGTAATGAATCAGGAGGGGGATGAGAGTGGAGAGGATGAGGAAGAGGAGTAGATAAATTTAGATTCGATTTCAGATCTGTTGAATCTGGTATGTATGGCTAGAATTGTACAATAATTGCATCACTTACTTATTTGCGGAATCTGAACATCGTGCAAAACGAATGGAGGCCTGGCCTGTGTCTTCGTGTTTAATTAGGACTTCGATTTCTTATACTGCTCCGTTGTGAAGGGGAGATCCTTGATTTCACAAATTCCCATCCAACGCCTAGCCAATGCACTCTTCCCGCCCTCATAAAATCATACTGATACAGTCCTTCCACATTATTTACCCGTTTACAAGAAATCATTGTTTCCAAATCCACCAAATGGATTAGGAGGTCGTCCTCCACCGCCTCTCTGTGGTCCATCACCTGGCCCAAGAGGATCATATCTCGCACCTGGCGGAGCTCTACCATTCCCACCTTGACCCTGACCTTGCCCACCAAACAACGGGTCATCAAACGTGGGATGCATACCGCCTCCAAAACCACCTGGGCCACCACCCACAAAGCTTCCTCGAAGTGGATCATGCGGTCCTAGTCCTGGAGGATTCAGATCATTATGACCAATACCGAACGGAGATCCAGCTCCAGGGAATGGTGCCATGCCTCGAAGAGGGCGGTTGAGGTCGTACTCATCATCGAATCCCGGAGGAGGGAAATCCCCTGCTGGAATAGGAGGACGTCGAGGAGCAGCAAGAGGATCGTGGAATGGGTAAGGGTGGGCTGGTTCGGGAAGACCTGGATCTCGAAGAGGATCTTGACGGGGCTGCCTACGAGCATGACCTTCTTCTCTCTCGTCCCGGGCGTCTTGTGCAGCGGCTGATTCTTCGTAACCCTCCTTGTGGAGATTAGGGATGAGTTTTTGGATAATCGTGGTCTTGAATTCAGCAGCAAGGTCTAAAAACTGTTAGTCGGAAATAAGGAATAGTGGGGGCTTTCTGACCTTGAATTCGATGGGGAGAGGTAAAAACATCCTTCAGTTTGGCCTCTAAATCTGATCTGTCTTCCTCGCCATCTTCTGTAAGAGTGATGCGTAGTGGAAGGGCGGAATTGGAGATGTAATCTCTTGCTGTGATTTCGAATCTGCTAATCCTCTCATCACCTAGTCCAACCCCTCGGATCTCAGCTTTACCTCCTAGACGATCGACCTTGATGACATATTCCATGGAAGACTGGGAGTGTGCATAGAGGAAGGAATGTGATGTAGCAGAAGCGTTCCATTTGTCCGTTAGGCGGGGAGCGATCTGCTTGAGTTCTGATTCTGAGCAGATGTTAGCTATTGTCTTACATGGTGGATGAAGAGTTTACCATTCTTCTGTCCTTCTCCAAATCCGAGTAGTCTAAATCCAACTGCAGTCATGCAGCTATGCGCGAAGAGGGAGATGGCGTCGAGCGAGCTGCTGACATCTGAGCCAGTATCGCCTTTGGTATGTGTAGGGATGGCATCTGCCATGTGCTTGAGAATGCTCTCCGTACTCAGTGGAGCGTTCGCCATGTTGCCGTGGGTTGTCGTTTTGTTGTTGTGGTCTGGTCGGAATGGAGGGGTGTCTGTAACAGTCTTTCCAGTGGACGGTGTTGATTGCTCGATATCGCAGTGATTGAAGTCTCCGTTCGTTGAATGCTTAATGGTTTTTTGTTGCAGAATATCTCGTTGAAGGGTATGTGTTCTTAATATTTGAATCAAACGACGATGGGGACTTTAAAGGGGATATGGGAATTCGATGGATGGCGGGGTAGATCGAGGATGGCGACACATAAAGTTGCCTGGAGCTTCAGCCACAACGCCAAGCTACGCTAAGCCCCTGGTCGGCGGATTAAGGTTTTGGCATGTTTTGCTCCGATTGCGGGGTGTTGAAAGTGGCAGAAAAAGGCGGTAGACTCTTCATATTAACCACCCCGCTGTTGCCCAGGAGGGACGAAGGAAGTACTGAGTCACCTTGCTTATATTTCAGAGAAACCCGAATTGTTTCTACTATATCTACCTGAGCACTTGAGTAAGTTCAAAGTCAATTCGGAGCTTTCACATCATCTAGATTCGATAGCCAGACTGATTGCCACTCTCGTCAAGGAGAAGCGAGGAACTCAGTACATTCAAGAAGCACTCTTCAAAGTGACACATTGTCCCTTCAATCCCTTCAGTTTCTGTATTCTCTCGAGTCAACATTCAACTGTCAACAAGCAGCCAAAATGTCTACTCGTGCGGATATCACATACTTCGGAGCTGGTCCAGCTCTACTGCCGACGAATGTCTTGGAGAAAGCCGCCGAATCACTGGTCAACTACAATAGCACAGGACTAGGTCTGGCAGAGCATTCGCATCGTTCAGAGATTGCCACGAAAATCCTCAATGAAGCAAAGGCCGACCTTGCTACATTCCTGGATATACCAGATGACTACGAGGTCCTGTTCATGCAAGGAGGTGGTAGTGGCGAGTTCTCCGCGACGGTTTACAACTTGGTTGGAGTCTGGGTTGAGAGACGCAAGCAGAAGATCCTGAAAGACTTGGGGATCAAGGAGGGGAAGGATATCCCCGAGGATGTCATTTTGAAGGAATTAGAGAAGGCTGTTCAGGAAGAGCTCAAGATCGATTACCTAGTTACTGGATCTTGGTCTTTGAAGGCTAGCCAGGAGGCAGCCAGACTTGTTGGCCCGGAATATGTCAATGTGGCAGCGGATGCGAGAAAGTTCAATGATGGGAAGTTTGGAAAGATACCAGAGGAATCTTCATGGAAGCTCTCCAAGAACCCGGCTATGGTCTACTTCTGCGACAACGAAACGGTCGATGGCGTGGAATTTCCCGGCTTCCCTGAGATCCTGAAGCCGACTGGAGATGATGAAGGCCCAATTGTGGTGGCCGATATGTCATCAAACATCCTTTCTCGTCGGATACCTATCAAGAACTTCTCTGTGATTTTCTTCGGCGCCCAGAAGAATCTTGGAAGCACCGGCATCACAGTCGTGATTATCAAGAAGAGTCTCCTTCCTCCAGCTGTCGCCACTCCTCCTCCAACCCTTCTTCGGAAGCTGGGTCTTCCCATCGGTCCAATCGTCTTGTCCTACGAAACCATCGCAAAGAATAACAGCTTGTACAACACTTTGAGCATATTCGAGTACGTGATCACATCACGTCCAATCATTATGTACTAATTCACTTCCACAGTGTATACATCGCCGGCCAAGTCCTGAAGAACTCTCTTGCCAACTTCCCCAACAAAGTCGACGACCAAGAGAAAATCGCAAACGACAAAGCGAAAGCTATCTACGAAGCCCTAGAAACATACCCCGAGTCCTATAAAATCGTACCAAACAAGACCGCCAGATCTAGAATGAACATCTGCTTCAGAGTAACCCACGTACGTTCTCTCTCCTTCCCATACGATTCCTATTCAATGTAGAAATGTGCTTGTTAACTCTCGCTTAGCTTGCAAGCGGTGTCGATGATTCTGAGAAGGCATTCCTGAAAGGTGCTACGGAGCAAGGTCTCACGGGTCTGAAGGGACATAGAAGTGTAGGTGGTATTCGTGCCAGCAACTATAACTCTATACCTGTTGAAGGAGCGAAGAAATTGGCAGCGTATATTGAGAGTTTCGCTAAGAGCCCAAAATAGGGGCTGCATTGGATGAGGGCTGGAACGTAGTTTGTATTAATCTTTGGTATTTTAAAAAGTAATGCATTTTCTGGGGCTTACATTAGGACGTCTGGCTCTCGACGGTGACAAAACCTTACACCCACCCTCAAGACCTTGATAGTTCTGAGCTCACGGTCGCTAATTATCCATAAAGCCATTCTCAACATCGAAATTAGGTCAGTGTGGCTTGCCGAATGATACATTGATACATCTCTACATTATTATTTTAAGCAACATGACGAATGTCGACTGTCGCGCTCTATCCAGAAATCCAGACGCCCCCCCAGTGTGACCAGGTAGTGAGAGCATTCTAACCCAGCACCCGAATTCATTTCTTTCGTACAGTATACCATCAACGAGCCTAGGCCCATGCCCCCACCAATGCCATCAAGCTTGCCCCAGCTATAACAGCACTGAAAGCCTCCCATCTCCTCCTCCCTTTTAGAATACCATAGCTTTTGTCACTCAAGAAATCCTCGGCTAGCAATTGCACCAGACCAGCGAACAGTAAGAGCCCGCTTGAGATGGCGTTCATAAACCCCACCATCAACAACCCTGCGGCGCTCTGTGGATCGTACAGGTTGTGTACGACTAGTCCGATGGCCTGTCCTATGGGTGTGGTGGTTCCATATGCTAGGACCATGATCCATGGTCTGGGGGAGCGGCTGGGGAAATTGATAGCTGCGATTCGAGAGCCCAGAGCTAGTCCTTCGAATGATTGATGGAAAGCGATTGCTACCAAGAATACCACAAATGGTGGTCCGGTAGCTACCGAGACGGCCATGCCGATGAATATGCTGTGGAAGAGAATGCCAGCTTCGAGCATGAGGCATTGTAAAATCTGTCTTTTCTGCTGCTCTTCAGCAGTCAACGCAGACGGGCCTCCAGGATGCGATGGCTCGATGTCGGTTTGAGAACGAGAGAATGATTGTGGCGTAGGATCGAGCTCGTCAAGGTCCAGATCTGAATCGTTGTCATCGTCGTTCTCATCGTGATATTTGTTTGGTTGACCGGTAGGTGTCGGCGTTGAGACTGGGAGAGGAGAGACCCCAGCTACAAGCCCTTCCGATGCATCCATATCTTCCAGTGCAATATCTCTTGGCCTATGATTCAGACCCAACTTCCCCATCCTTCCGTTCGGTTTTGGCCTCGATGCGTCTGCTGCCCCATTGCTCGCTGCATGGTTATGCACATCCTCCCCTGCTGGAACGGCATCCCAAGATCCTCCATGTGAGTGCGAATGTCCAGCGCCTCTCGTCGTCAAAAACATCTCTAGTCCCACAACTATCAGTGCAGAAAACATGGCGACTAGTCCCGCCAACGCATTGTATCCCTCATTGAAGAAAGCCGGCAGACACGGATCCGTCAGTGAGATGAATGCTGTCGGGAGAAGATGTACGAAAGCCGTTGCAATGAGCACCCCGGTTCCGAAATGTTGTGATATGAAGATGAATCTATTGGGCCCTGCGCTCTCCTTGGATGTTCGGCGAGATATTAAAGGGAATCCGCATGCTGTTGTTCATCCAGTCAGCATAACTCCTTTCCAGAAACAATTGGGGGCAAAAACCTATCGTGCTCAGGGCCAAGATCAGTATCAGGGCAAACACATGGGCTGATGTATTGTAAGTCCCCTTGATCCCAGATCCGCATGATGGCTTTGGTGGATCCTCATCTCGTCGCGCCAACTCTGCTCGCAGGAGTTCTGTTGATATGCCAGACCACGACGGAGCTGAGGATATACCTAGACAGGTCAGAAACAGTCACAACACGGAATAGTCGGAGTCGGCGTTCGACTTACCTGCTATTGCACCACCGTCATTGACCATGTTTCCTTTCCTTTATTGACAATGCCGGGACCATAGTATCATGTTGCAGTGCAGTGCCGAGGTGTGAGTGTAGACAGGTTGCGACTTTCTTGGTGAGGAACACACTTCAAACAGAAGGACAGCCGAAGCTACCCGCCTATGGGCTGCTGCTGCTCGAGTCGCCTGAGGAGCTAGCACTTCTCCGACTCGGGTGTACTCACCAAAGCGAGCGCCGCCAAACTCAAACTAAACAGAGTCAGCCAGTCATCCAGGCAATCTATTTGTCAAATCTTCCTTTGACATCAGCAATCCTGATCTATATCCCACTCTCTGACCCGTTCCTATCTTATTCAGGTTACTTCCCGCGCGCGAGTGACAATGCTGGAGTCGCGTGGTAATCTGTTGGTCTCTGTTGGCCTGGATCATGGCGAGGCTTCCACTTTTTTATGCGTCCTCCCGCCACACCCCTCACCCCTCCATCTCTCTATCTTGACACACAGAAACTTCCGACATACATATAAGGAACACTCGAACACTTCCTCAAAGACGAGACAGCCAATTAACTGAACCAACCAACCAATCCGTCATAAAACCAGCAATCATGGCACCTCACGCAAACGGAACCATCGACGCCAATGGCAGTACCCTCAAACCCACCGCCTCAACCTTCCAGCCGGTTGCGGCCCTCGCAGAGTCCCAATACCATTCTACTTCAAGCGCAGGTGCAATTGAGGCCGAGCACAAATACGCAGCACACAATTACCACCCTCTCCCCATAGTCTTTGCTCGCGCGGAAGGCTGTAATGTCTGGGATCCAGAGGGAAGGCAATACATCGACTTCCTCTCAGCATATAGTGCCGTCAACCAAGGGCATTGTCACCCCGAATTGGTCAAGGCTTTGTGCGAACAAGCAGGACGTCTGACTCTGTCCTCGAGGGCATTCCACAACGACGTCTTTCCAAAATGGGCAGAGAAGGTTAAGGATGTATTTGGCTACGATATGGTCTTGCCTATGAACACGGGCGCAGAAGCAGTCGAGACTGCCATCAAGATCGCCAGGAAATGGGCATACAAAGTCAAGGGAGTCCCACAAGGCAAGGCTTTGGTCTTTGGTGCTTCAGAGAACTTCCACGGACGGACAGTAAGGCTCTCGTTCTTTGTTTACACATCAATAACTAAGTCTGTTTCAGATGACTGCCATCACTCTCTCTACCGACCCTGAATCCCGCGATAACTACGGCCCATATGTTCCAGGAATTGGAGCACTCTCTCCATCTACCAACCAGCCCATCCGATTCAACAATGTTGCAGACCTCGAAGAAGTACTGGAGGCTCATGGAAAGGAGACCGCTGCTTTCATTGTGGAGCCAATCCAAGGAGAAGCTGGTGTTGTGGTCCCGGCAGATGATTACTTGACCAAAGTTCAAGAACTTTGCAAGAAGCACAACGTTTTGTTGATCTGCGATGAGATCCAAACAGGTATTGGTCGCACAGGGCGCATGTTGTGCTCCCAGTGGGCTAATATCAAACCCGATATGGTTACACTCGGCAAGGCTATTTCTGGTGGCATGTATCCTGTGTCATGTGTTCTCGGTTCCAAGGAGGTCATGCTTGTTGTCGAGCCTGGAACTCATGGTTCTACTTACGGAGGCAATCCTCTGGGGTGTGCGGTATCCATCCGTGCTCTCGAGATTATGGAAGAAGAGGACTTGACTGCCCGTGCCGAGGCGTTGGGCAAGATTCTACGACAAGGTCTTGAGGACTTGAAGTCTCCAATGATCTCGACTGTCCGAGGAAAAGGTTTATTGAATGCCATTGTCATCGACGAGTCGAAGACTGGTGGTCACTCTGCGTGGGATCTGTGCATGCTCATGAAGAGCAAGGGATTATTGGTGAGTAACTTTTTACGGTGCTGTTCGTAAATGGAGACTAATTTTCACAGGCCAAACCTACGCACCAGAACATAATTCGGTTCGCTCCACCTTTGGTCATCAGTGAGGAACAAATCAGACAGTCTCTTAAGATCATTGGCGATGCCATCACGGAATTGCCAACCCTAAAGGGGGAGAAGGAAGATGAAATAATCCCAGCTTCTGAGAAGGGTGTCCACATCGAGTTGGATATCTAAATGATACCCAAATGTTCTGGTTGGTGCTCGGCGCCGATTGACTTGAGCTGTTTCAGCCTATATTGATGGCAACAAAAGTTCACGTTGGGCAGTGTGTATTGGAGTACAGGATGGGATGAAAAACGCAATGTAACTCTGGCGGGTCGGCTCTTTTTCTCGATAAATTGTAGCAACAGGTAGAGCTAGATGAATTAGAGCTCCCTCTTAGACGCAAATTCTATTAACCCAAACCCACATTTCATGAATATTTCGTATGACTTTTCGCGACGAAGAACAGCAAAGTTACCACTTGATCGTGTGACATTTCTTCTTGGCAATAGATGTGGCGATGGTGCAGCCAGCCTCGTCCTCCACCAAGACCCATGTTGCACCACTATTCCAGCAACAGCCAATCATTGCCCCTTTCAGCTTACTGGCTGGCGCAAGGCGGACAAACATCCCGAGTCCCATCAGGCCACGACCACGAGCTTTGGAAGGAACAGCAACAACTTAATAATCACAACCAGGACGTCAGTCAACCCCGCCACAGGCAAGGTTTCGCATAAAATCCTACCCTCCCGTACAACTGTAAACAACTTATGAACAAATAACATCGTCCTCCACGGAAATGTCACGAAAGTACCAAGAAAATACGTCATCCCGACCACCCTCCCTCTCAGCTGCCTCCTCTTGGGCCATGCCCTCCACAGTATCCCACGCCGTGACAGGCCTACTACGACGATTTTCGACTGAGCCCTCGTCATCGAAGAACACCTCTCCTGTGCACTCTCCTACCTTTGGTGCTACGAGGACACATCCGCATCATGTCAATGGCATGGACGGCGTGTACACGCCTCCATATCGGACGGCCTCGCCCTTCCAGCCACCACCTCTATACCCCGTCAATTTAAAAGGCTACCATTCCAATACACCTGATTCAGCGAAGATGTTAAGCAAGGCGTTGGCGGAGGAGATTCGACTTCTCGTACCAGCGAGGTTACAGTTATGCGAGGAGTGGAATTTGGTGTACAGTCTTGAGGAAGATGGAGTTAGTCTCGGGACGCTGTACAAGAAATGCGACGACTTACGAGGGTTGAGGAATGGATTTGTGTTGGTTGTGAAGGATGGGGAAGGCGGGGTATGATTCCCCCTTGTCTATTAGGACAACTCCTCTTGTCTTGAGCTATTACCAGCCGGATGTTTGGAGAATGAAACGGAACTATCTCATGCTGACTCGAATTCATAGTTATTCGGTGCCTATCTAACAGAAGCACCACACCCAGCACCGCATTACTTCGGTACAGGTGAATGTTTCCTCTGGCGCTCCTCGATACTCACATCCGGCTCTATGCCGACGAATCTCCCTCCTCCCCCTTCAGCAGACACCACCCACGCCGTCCGCAGCACAACAGTCGGTTCACCACGCCCCCCTCCAAGCCTCCTCTCTCCAACCTTCCCCTCGCAGAATCAAAACCCAACATCCCCCGCACAATCAACATCCTCCCTCCTCTCCCCGCAAAACCCACAATTCCCCTCCGGTATCTCCACTCCAGAACGAATACGTTTCAAGGCATTCCCATACTCAGGCGTCAATGACTACATGATGCTCTGCGAGACGGGCTTCTTGAGTGTAGGTGGCGGAGATGGCCACTACGGGCTTTGGCTAGATGATACTTTCGAGAAGGGGATTAGCAGTCATTGTTTGACTTTTGGCAATGAGCCTCTGAGCGAGGAGGGGGAGAAGTTCGAGATTCTAGGCGTGGAGCTTTGGAGTATTGGAAATTCGTGATGCGGGATTGAGTCCTGGAGCGAATTTATGAAATCAAAAAAGGTCTTAAAATCCGGAAAACTCGGAAGATTGGGAGTGGAAACGACATGAAAAAAAAACGTCGGGTTTGGCATAATGGAAAAGGAGGGAGTGAGGGCAGTAACACACATCTTTGGTTGGAATGGATCGAACGCATGATACCCGGATGGACTATTTGAATTTTTGTCGCAAATTTTGGGGGTTGATGTTGGAGGTACACAGTACGCTATTCACCGGATTATTGGGTCAGGACTATAGATTTCAGCTCACGAATGTATGCACACACTTTTACTGGTTGAGTGTGGGTTACATTAGGAAAAGTTAATCCTTTTTTTTTTTTTGGCAGATCAGATCTTTTGCAGGCTGTTACTTTTCCTTATTTTTTGGTGAAATCGTATGTATCTGTTTCTGGGCTAGTGCCATCGCACGGACTGTGCTGTCCTTCTCTTGAGAGTGTTGACTCATGTGTGTGGAAGTAAGTTACTTACGTTTATCTCCGCCACGTTTCATATTGGCGTACGTTCTTCTTACAGAAAGTTGAACTGGAAATAAGTAAGAAGTATTCTTGTTGTGCTATTCCCACCGTGGCTGCCAGGCTGATACTTTAACAATATTCAAATAATGTTGTAACACGCTTTAATTTAAACTTTTTTTCTTCTTTCCAAGATTGCTCTATGTAATGAGGCAAGCGCACTTGTCACTCTATAATATGGGCTGAATCCTCCCATCACTTCTAAAGCAAATCCCTCATGTTCTGTGTTATTGTTGACTTTTTGAAATCGTTGATACAAAACAAACCCGCACTAAGAATAAGCGAGATCTCTTGAAAAACACCCCCCCACATGTCCACAGCCGGGCCATCCCCCAACTCTTCTTCACTCTCTATTTTATTTTAGCATTGACAACGCTCGTTTCAATGATCAACAGTCGCGAAACTACGAGCACGGAGGGGGTGGCAGTCTCGGGTGCATATTCAAAGTCGGGAGATCTCCCCGTACGAGCTTATCATTCCATCGGTCGTTCAGGTTAGGAGGAACAAGCTATTCAAAGTCATCCTTCTACAACCATGGGCCATTAGCCATTAAATATATTTTTGCAACGAACTTTCAATGTATTAAAGGTTTAAGGGGTTTTGTTTTTAGGGGGTGATGGTATAACTTGCTGCTTGCTTGACCGGAGTCGATTTCTACAACATGTTTAGGGGAATTATGTGTTGGTTGCCCACTCTAAAAGGGAGGCTAGCACACAACTCAGCTCGTGGCTTGGTTAGATCAAGTCGAAGGTAATGCATTGCTACTGGATCCCAAGATACAGACGGTGAGGTAGGGTGGGTTGGATATCTCAATTATCCTTGGTGTCTAGATGGTAGATTGGAAGGTTTGCTGTGAAATGACGGGTATTCGCATTCATAATCTCATCCTCAACTACAACTACCACTAAACAAATGTATACACAACATGCAATATCCCCGGACGCCACCTACGACGCCCCTAACGTCTTCAAAGCCTCCCTCAATTCCCTCACCGCCGTATCAGCATCCTCAAAATTCAGCGCCGAGATGGCCCAGCGACAATGCTTTTGCGCTTTAGCAATCGACATATCATCGGTGATCAATTGGGTTTTCTTTGGTGCTGGGGGATCAGGAGGCGGTGGGTTATGTCGTTGTGGTGGAGGTGCCTGGTATATTGGCTGTTGAGGTTGGACTGGAGGAGGTGCGTAGTTTGTTGGTTGTTGGGCGTGAGGGTGTGAGAATCGTGGTGGTGGGGGTTGTGCTGGAGCTTGACGGTAAAAATCTTGAGGAGGGTTTACTGGTTCATCAGGAAGGGTCGGAGGTGGGAAAGATTCGAAATCTGGGGAACGTTGGGCGCCTGGTGGACCTGTGGGGTGGTCTGGTAGACTTAAGTCTCCACTTGGAGGAGCCGATGGGTGATCTGGAAGTCCCAAATCAAATACATCCGTTGGGGGTGCAGTTTGAAGAGTTGGATCTTGGACTTCGGACGTGAACGTAGGCACTTCTGGAAAGTAGCCCCCACCGGCCGACCCATCTCTCTCGTTGGGCGAGGGATCCATTGGTGAAACGTTGTCATCCTTGATGGCAGAGTAGGGAAATCCATCCTTGGGATATGGTTCAAAAGTGGGATTCAATCCCGGGGATCCACGAGCAGAGACTTGTGCAGACGGTTGTGCCGAAGGTTGAGCGGAAGGATGTAGCGACTGGTCGATGGATGATTGCCTAGCAAGCCTTGGTTCTACTTGGAATTGTTCGTCCGGGACCTCCTCGACAGATGGTTGTTTTGAAGGTTCCCCAAGTTGCAAGACTTCTGGATCATTAGGATCAAGTGCTGGCAAATTCTCCTCGGCGGGCTCTATTTTCGGGTTCGATTCATTGGGGTCTTTCCCTTCTTTCAATGCCCTCATTATCCGGATCGCATTCCATTTCGCATACTTGATCTTGGCCGTCGTATCCGCATCTGGTGATCCCCATATATTTACGAGTTCGAGAAAGGTTGCAGCCGCTTGGAAGGTATCTGCTGTTTGCCTGAAGATGGCTGTCAGAGTAAGTCCAGCAACTCCGTAAGGGCGCGCCTACTTTGTCACTGCATTTGCCTTGATAGTCCTATCAGCTCGGAAGAATGTCTCCAACCCAAAGTGCTCAACATATGCCTGACCAGCTGTATCATCAACAATCGCATCGTTCGTAGCATTGTCCGATTTTATCTGGAAGTTGTGAGTTTCTAGTAAGTTATACCAGCTCTGGAAAGACTCACCTGTTCGAGCTTGTCCATCAACGTCGTTGTATACTGCAGTGTCTCCGCGTCGCCATTATGCAGTCCTTTTGCGAGGATTTGGTTGACAATCCAGTATTCGCCTTGGTTCATCAGCTTGCGGTCCCAGCGAGCGAGATGGGTTAACTTACACCAATAAGCTATCACAGGCTTCGCGGTCTCCAGTTGGGCAGCTCTCACAATGAATCTCGAAAGATCCGCGGCTTTCAACTTGGAGGGAATATGTACTGACATTATTGCAGAGTGGACAGGCAGGTAGTTGTCCGTCTTGTTCTAGCTGTGGTAGCTGTCGCAAGTATGAAGCTCGAAGTTAGGTCCCAGTCCATGGCATGCTTCTGAGCTTCCCCGCAGCCGGCGCGGAACAACTCTGGGCCGGCTTTCCCGGTCCAGACCAAACACAGCCAGGCCAGCCCAAACCAGCATGCTGTACTGTATTCCCTCGCGTGCAGTTTATCTAAGGCTCGGATCTTACAAGTACCTCGTACTCTACAGGCAGGCAGTTGAGTCGCTTCCGAGGGGTGTTGAGTGTGACATTAGAGAGTGCGTGTGCCTGAAGAGAGAGGAGTAGCGAGGGGTTTGAGGAAGAGTGCCGTGCTGTGCTGTGCTGTGCTGTGGTACCCCCCCCCTAGCCGTCACAGATTGGGCTTGGGAAGCTTAGGAGACGTCAGAGTTTGCTGCTGCAGTAGACTCAACTCAACTACTCAACTGTCCCTCTCTAGGCGCAACTTGAAGTATGTCAGCTAGGACGTCCCAAAGGTAGGCAATATTCAGGCCCTTCCTGGCAATCTCATCCCATCTTCAGGTCTTCACGATGCACAGGACTAACGGCGCATCACATAATATAGGAGAGATTATCATATTGTCGTCTTAGGCGCGGGTGTGTGACCCTCCTCCCCCTTTATTTTTGGATCTTCAGGAGGTGCTTGTGGCAGCGGCTGACGGGCAATCTCTGCAATTCTAGGCGGCGTGGGCAAGAGTTGCCTCACAGGTAAGGCGACCCGCCCCCAAATCACCAACTGGTACGAGGATTGTACTGATAAACATGCAGCGCAATTCGTGCAGAATGTGTGGATCGAGAGCTATGATCCGACTATCGAGGACTCGTATCGGAAACAGATCGAGGTCGACGTGAGTTGCTGTGCTTGCCAAGAAGTGGATAGGAGATCCTCTGACTAAAATCCACCACAGGGTCGCCAATGCATGCTGGAGATGTAAGATACCCTCTCGGATTGCGGAGATAGTAGACTCACGAATTACTAGATTAGATACAGCTGGCACAGAACAGTTCAGTAAGTCATTATCCCGATGTAAACGTCACGTGGTCTGTACCAACTGCTAATATCCACTAGCTGCTATGAGGTAGGACCAATTCAAGACATGGCGATCATAGAAGGTACTGATATCGATATCGTAGAGAATTATATATGAAGACTGGACAGGGATTTCTCCTCGTTTTCTCTATCACGAGCCAGAGCAGTTTAGCCGAACTCTCCGAACTGCGAGACCAGATCATACGAATCAAGGATGATGAAAATGTCCCTATTGTTATCGTTGGGAACAAGTCAGATCTGGAGGAAGATCGTGTAGTGACTAGGTCGAGGGCTTTTGCTGTATCGCAGAGCTGGGGAAATGCACCTTATTACGAGACATCAGCAAGGAGGAGAGGTGAGTTGGTCCTGCGTAAACTTGGTCGGGGGATACTAATGGGCTATAGCAAATGTGGATGAAGTGTTTGTGGATTTGTGTAGGCAGATCATAAGGAAAGACAACACTACCACCTCGAGTTTGGAACACGATTATCGCAGGAGGCCGCATCGCGACAAAGGGAAATCGTCCAAGTCTCACCACCCTAGCAGGCCCACCAAACATGGAACCAGGAACAAGCATTGCATCATATTATAATCAAAGCAGATTGCATCCCTCGATGGTTGGGGATCTCAAGCTCGAGAAAGTTAAGCTTTGAAGAAAGCGGCGTTTGGGGTGCTAGGATAAGTTTCGGATGGTCTTCTTGTTCAAAGATTGAAAGCAAAATCGGTGCCTTGGATAGTGGCGTTTGCATGCAATATTGGCGATGGCGGAAAATAGATTTCTGTTGACTTCTGGGATGGACTCCCATCCTCGAGTCGACTTGTGCTTTTGGTTGGGAGATAGATAAAAGCCGACAAAACTTCTTCTGTTTGAGCGGGGCAGGAAAACTATTAGACGGGTCGGTTATATGGGAGTTTGTTTGTATATAGGGGCAATCTGGAACTGTCTATAAGCTGGCTTGGCCACGATGCTGGGGCACTCTTGCAACAGGTTTTCTTCGTTAGCAGATGAGAGCTCAATAACGGAGCATATGTTTGTACATCGCTACAATTTGGCAGCCTTACATTCGTTGACAGAATAGCACGAGCTGCAAATGAATGTCCATTTCTTTGAGAAAGACTATCTAGGTAATGATTACTGTCATATTCCTGAATTACCTAGGTACTCAACAGCTCAAGTCAAGTAAACATGGGATCGGTGACCTTCCCGTGGCAAAGCTTTGGCGGATTCTCACACCCCACAATCTCCCCCGCCATCGGTGCTCGACCCTGCACAGCTCGATCACAAGCCGAGCTTAACGGATAGAGGCGGCACCTTTCCGTCTCTCCCATAAACCCATCGACGCCTCTAGCTCTTCCTTCTCACTTCTTTCTCTCTGTCAATCTTCCGTATTTCTCTTCTCTTCATTCAATCATGTCGTTCCGAACTGCAAGAACAGCTATGGCTTCTTTACGGTCTTCCGCCTCTTCTACACAGCGATTGTCGCAAGTGCAACGCCATTTCAGTGCCTCTGCCTCGGCCAAACAAGAGATTCAAGAAGCATACATCTTGAGTGCTGCTAGGACGCCAACCGCGAAGGTATTTTCAAAAACTCTCTTCTACAAACCTTTCTCGGCGCATGAAGCTGACAAACACAGTTCAATGGCTCCTACACCACTGTCTCTGCCCCTCACCTCGGCGCAGTCGCCATCAAATCCGCCCTCGAGAAATCCAAAGTCCCAGTCTCCAAAATAACAGACGTCTACATGGGAAATGTCCTTCAAGCCTCCGTAGGCCAATCCCCAGCTCGGCAAGCTGCTATATTTGCCGGTCTACCAAACACGATTGAGGCTATCACCATCAACAAAGTATGCGCCTCTGGTCTGAAGGCTGTGGTTTTCGCAGCGCAGAATATCCAACTAGGCTTGTCCGAGGCCCAAATAGCTGGCGGTATGGAGAACATGACCCGGGTGCCATTATACACACCCCGGGCGAGTGGACTTCCTGCTTTTGGAAATGTGACAATGGAGGA
This sequence comes from Cadophora sp. M221, assembly GCA_017366145.1. Taxonomy (NCBI): domain Eukaryota; kingdom Fungi; phylum Ascomycota; class Leotiomycetes; order Helotiales; family Ploettnerulaceae; genus Cadophora; species Cadophora sp. M221. The sequence goes on from JAFJYG010000622.1 coordinate 31,198, forward strand.
TGGGTTAATTAAGGACGGTCTCTGGGATGTGTACAATCAGTTCCACATGGGCGTTTGTGCTGAGACGACAGCGAAAAAGTATGAAATTACACGCGAGATGCAAGATGATTACACGAAACAGAGCTACTCTCGAGCACAGGAGGCGTGGAAAAATAACGCCTTCAAAGACGAGATCGCACCTGTTACTGTTAATGGCAGGAAGGGCGACACAATCATCGACACTGATGAGGGATACCTTGATATCAAGCTCGACAAAGTCTCCACACTTAAGCCCGCGTTCGTAAGAGACGGTACCGGCACAGTGACAGCAGCGAACTCATCGACGTTGAATGATGGAGCCAGCGCTCTTGTGTTAGGCAACGCTGCAATTGCTCGGGAATACGGAGCTGGCTCCAGAGTACTAGCGAGGATCTGCGGGTCCGCTGATGCGGCTATTGATCCTGTTGATTTCCCAGTTGCGCCTGCGAAGGCGGTTCCGCTTGCGTTGGAGAGAGCTGGCATCAAGAAGGAGGATGTGGCTATTTGGGAGTTCAATGAGGCGTTCGCGGCGGTGATTAAAGCAAATGAGAAGGTATGCTCTGCTTATTTCCTCTTATGTCTCCACTTGATCTTCTCAGAAGATAATTGCTGACTGATTTCCAGATTCTCGGTTTGGAAGGCGCAAAAGTCAACCCACTGGGCGGAGCCATCTCCCTAGGACATGCACTAGGCAGTTCCGGATCTCGGATTCTGACTACCCTCCTTCATCAGTTGAAGGTTGGTGAATATGGTGTTGCGGCTATCTGTAATGGGGGTGGTGCTGCCACGGCGGTTGTGGTACAGAGGATTGACACTGTATGAGTAACGAATAAAAACGGATGAATGAGTGTTACGGAATGACAGTACGTTAATTTTGAAATTGTGCTATAGGAAGCATGCATACCCAGTAAGTCAGTAACTGAGGACTGCAGTGACACTACATGGTTACAATCCGCTTGTTGACATGTATTGTCACAATATTATTGACAATTGAATGATATGTGATTAGTGATTGATGGAGATAATGAAGTATAGTCGCTATGAAACTGCTGAATTCTAAGCACGGTCTCCCTTAACAGATTATCATCTAAAGTAAGGTCACTTTAGCTCGCTCCGCAAAATAAAAAGCGCAGGAGGCATCATGTATGTGCTTGCTTGTGTCGAGTTCTCTTTACAAATCTATATCTTCTCTATTTTACATGCCTGACTCGTAACCATTCTTTACGCCGTATATTCATAGCTTGTTGTTCGTTGAAAGCAAAGATTGCCTGCCGCATCTTAAACAGCCCACTTCCATCTCTCAATA
>JAFJYG010000623.1:0-32508 GCA_017366145.1 Cadophora sp. M221
CCCCCTTATTAACCAACAAAGACGAAAACAGAACTCATCCCATAAGTCCCACCCACACGAGTTCGTAAATTACTCACCCCTCCTCCTCAACCTCAATCACAAACTTAACTCTTATCAGCCAGCTCCCATCAACTCCCATCAATCCCACTCCGTCCTGCATTCCTATTTCACCAATAATCCAGTCTACAATATGACAAACCCAAGCTGTCCCATTCCCATTCCCATAAACCAATATCAGAATATTGACCAATATAAGTAATCTTGCACTACTGTGAAAGAAGGGCTAACATGCTATGCCACATTATAATCTAGTTTCTTGCTTTCTCGCTTCTCGCTTATGGTGTTTATTTTTATGTTTATATTTACGTGGTTTTTGGTCGCGGGGAAGGGGGATTATTTTAGGACAATTGAGTCATAATAAAGATGGGGATAGTTATCTTTCTTTCTTTGTTGGCTAGTTGAGCTGGCTAGTTGGTATGGGGAGGGAGGGTGTGGAATTTAAGGACTGTGAGTGAGTGGTTAGGGTTACGGATAAGATACTAGAAAGGCAGTTGTGCTTTGTACCTAGTCATAGGAAATTTATATCAAACACCATATTATATAAAACTCTACTACAAATACAAATAATTACAACATGATAGAGAGAATAAAAGAGTGAGAGAGGGGACCTGACATCGTGAGTAACACCCTTTTGTTTTTTAGCACCTACACTTAAACACTGTGAGAACTATTTAAAATATAAGAAAAAAATCTTCTAATTTTAATTTTGATTCTCACACAGTATATACAAGTAAATAAAAAAGAAGAAGAAATATAGAAGGGCAGTTTCACGTCAAAACATCAATCAATCAATTCACATACAGTTCTCTCTCGCCCTCGCTCAATACCTATCTCTATTCCCTATCCCCTACAATACCAAAGTCATAGTTCCTTCCTTTTCTCTTTTTCTATTTATCGTATACTTTCCATCTAATCCACAACCATCACTTCATCTCTTAAAGAGTGAACAAGTACAGCCATTGATCGGTCTCAAGTTAACTCAAATCCTAGTAAAAATTCCATCTCCATCAGTCCGTTTCCTTAATCCCTCTGTTCCCTCTCTTCTGCTTTCGGAGGCAAAAACTTATATGAGATGACTCCCGACTCAAGGATTGTGTTGATCGGATGGGGGTGGGGGGAGTCCGTCGTCTTCATACTGTACCTTACTAGCTCTGAGATCTACCCAGTAAGTTTACTATTAGTCTGAAAGCTACGGCTGGCTCATCTCTTCTTTCTTTCTCCACTCAACATCACCACACCAAGTCCTACAATATCAAGATGTGGGAAAGAATCAAGGGGAATCGAATACAATGCACAAGCCCAATCTCATCTTTTGATTTCCCTCAACCTCGCAATGCAACTAATATTAACATACAAAGGTGGACACTTTTCCAATATCCACAAAACTCCTCGCAATGCGACGCAAATTCAAAACTTCAAATTGAAAACCTCCCACCCACCAGCCAACCACCCATCCGGAGGACAGAATGAACCCAACGTGTCTGTCCTCATGCATTTCTTCTTTAGAACCACACCCACATATATAAACACACAGACACAAATATATACATGTATCCAAATCAGCCAGCAGTCGTCAACACATAAGATGTGATAGCGCTCATCCTCTCGCTCGTGAGCTTGAGTGAAATGCGTAACAACTCTTGTGCAACCGCAGGTTCGGTCTTTTGCAATTTCTCCCAGTTGTCTCTGTCCATGAGCCAGGTTACGCAATCGCGTTCGGCTTGGACGGTTGCTGTCCTGTCAGTTTCAGAGAAGAATGGTAGCTCGCCACAGGTAGTTCCTGCGACGATACTTTCGAAATAGCGACCTTGAGGTAATTCGTAATCGGCTCGAAGGATGCCGTCTTCGAGGAGGTAAAAGCCCTTTGCTTGCTCGCCACGCTTGTAGAGGGTCGTGCCGGCCGCGTACTCCTTCTTGACGAAGAAGGGGAGACTTTGAAACCAGAAGTCTTCGTTCTTGTCGGTCAGGCCTTGGAATGTCTGCAAAATCAGACGCAGTGGCTCCTTGAAGTTCAAATATCTCGAATCCCCGGGTGTGTCATCCAGGGTGGTAGTGGCAGCACGGTGAAGCTGATTTCGCCTGGGAGAACTGAACTGCGTGTCAAAGGTGTGTGACGCGCTTCGTGGTCGAACAGGAGCATCGAGATGTGGCGTTGGAGCATTGCGAGTTGCGCGCGCGTCTTTACTGGCGTACAATGTCTTGAGAAGTTCGTTTTCGCAGCTCTCCAGTGCAGAGTTGAGATCTTCGAACATTTTGACCTCATTTTCTCCATCTCCAACTCCTGTAGCTCTGAGACCTTGACCAATATCACTTTCATCCCGCACACCGCTCATGAGTAATGTGATGCCCTTGAGACCCAAGATCCGACTGAGCCTATTGAAAGCCTCGGCAGCCGAGTAGTCGATACCAGTGACATGGGCAAGGTCGAAAATCAGGAATCGAATCGGCCTTTGGTGGAATGCCTCATCCTCAATCAAACCCTTAATTCTGTCTTCTACGCTGACAATGGTACCAAAGAACAGATACCCGGCTAATTTCGTAACGTGAATCTGTGCTCCAACGTCTCGAAGGTAGCGATACTGGGTCGGATTTCTGCGAACTGTAGATCCCGCAACTTCTCCTGAATAAGAGGCTCTGACAGCTGGAACGGTAGATGTCTGGAAGATCAAAGAGATGAAAGCAAGTCCAACTCCGACAGCGATACCAACAACGAAATCATATGTACCCATTACAACAACTATCACCACAACCTAAATATTGTCAGCCATGCAAATAAAATTTGTAAGCGGCATGAATGGATTCTTACTGTGAAGTACTCCAGTGTCTTGAGCTTTTTTCTTGGTAGCCAAAGGGCCTCTGTAGTTAGATCAATACCAAGCACAAAAATCAGTGTGCCCACCATCATAGTTGGGATATAGCCAATAATGACGGGCCCAATCACCATGACTACAGCAGTCAAGGCAGCAAGCATGATACCGGCCAGGCGACTATCTCCACCAGAGTTGATAAAGAGGATGCTGTTACTGTAGACGAGATAATTCTGGATGCTGCCTGCAAAGCCAGACAAGGCGTTCGATACGCCATGAGCCATCAATTCTCGGTCGAGATCTATATCATCTATGCCGAGCTTGAAGCCGAGAGATGGTACATTGATCGGTACATGAAGGACCCCAAAGAAGGTCAAGGCAAGCATGGATGGGATAGTCTCGGCCACAGCACCCCAGTGTACAAGTTTGAAGTCTATCTAAGTCAGTCCAATGTCAAGGGCGGGGTTCAGGTCACCTACTGTATAGAGTATAGAAGTACCACCAAGGCTCTCCAGCCGCTGGACCCTCAAAGATCCATCCATTATCTCGTAGATTCTCTGGTTCAAGCTGGTCGGTAGAAAAGACGAAGAAGTAGAAAACAGCTGGAATACATAGGATGTATATCGGAAGCAGATATTTCGAGGTGACCCTGTGCTGTACTGTGAAAAGTATGACAGCCAGAATAAGGGGAATGATCCACAGGACAAAAGTGTTAAGTTCAAACAACTTTTGAAGGGTTGCAATATCGAAATTGAGGTTGCCAGAAAGGCCAGCACACACTTCAAGACCCGTCATAAGCAAGAAGACTCCAACACCACCGATACATCCGATGAGGATGTGTCTCGGGATGAAGCCAACAATGTATCCAAAGCCACAGGAGCCCATGAGGAAGAATATCACCCCAGTAAGGACGCTGCTAAGCGCGTAAGATACAATTGTTGTGGCTATGACAGAGTCCGGATTCTCTTCTCCAACAGTCGCCAGAATGGTGAAAGCCATCTTGTGAAAGAATGGGACGACTTCGATCTGGCATTGAGGTTAGCAAATATGGATTAAGTAAGTATAGTCTTAACATACCATCTCAGAGCCAACTCCACCTTTAAATTTGCTACCTCCACACGAGTATACCAACTGGGATACTATACAGCTGACGTAAAACATAGCGATACCAGCAGCGCCGAGTTTCTCGAATATCGGTTGACCGAGAGGAAACAAAATCATTCCTGCATAATCAGTTAGTCAAAAGAACTCCGGAACGGTAAAAAGGCAAATGGTCATAGAGATGGCCCCCGGCCACATTCAAACATACCATATGATAGAGCGTCCAAAATGTTGAGTAACGCGCCAAGGACCGCAGCAGGGAAAGCCGCAACAGGTTCCTTTACAGCCTGCTGCCATATAGCTTTCCCGTCCCATTGTCTTGGGTCGACAATCGTTCGGACTACGTGAAGCCCCTTCTCTCGTGGCCACAATACGACGCTCCGTAGCTTTGGCCATGCTGGGCGCCGCTTCACTTCCTGTCTCTCAATATCTTGCTCTCCGCGTATCCAATCAGGATGATGAGTCTCGAATCTTGTATCTTTTCCCAGCAACGACGTTCGCTCTGTCGGAGCATCCTCCAGACCATTAGAGGTGAGAACCAGACGGCGCTGTCGAGGGCTCTCCTCATCCCTACTTCCATCCAGTTCTTCTGCTTCACCATCATCTTCAGTACTTTTCGGTGGTGTATTTGGTGGAGATCTTTTCAACATATCTGTAAGAGCAGAAGCTCCAGGAGCTTTAACGGAAGACGGGCTGCTTTCTGGAGATACTGGTTCTGAAACTTCTTCGATGATATGGTTGTGCAATCCCTCAGCATTTCTCACAGGAGACCTTTCCTCATCCGCGCCAAGATTGAAATATGATTCGATGGACGTTTGCGCTGGACGTTGGCGGGGAGGGGAGACGCTTCTTCCTGAAGCTCTATCTGAGAGGGCATAGGATGCCAATTCTGCGGTATCTTCTCGGACGCTTCGAGCTGTAAACGTGTTGTCGACATGTGCTAGAGCAAAAAGTCAGTCATTGGGAAAGAGGGAAGCTGTGTATTGGGCATGTAAACGTACTCGGAGGTCCGCCTCGGTAGGAGAGATGTACAGAGGACCTTGTTGGTTCTCGATGTCCGGAAGCTGTAGCAGCATTGAGTGCAGAGACCTGCGAAGCTTGGGTATCTGGCCGACCCCGGAACGAACCATAGTTCAGGTCTGAAGCTCCATCTCCCGAGTGTTCAGAGGAGCCAGGAATAAGTCTCGGGCTTGAATGCGAGCTGTCCGAGGGAGCTCGCATCCTCCGAGTAGAGCCAAAAGCCGACTGTGACGTTGGCAACGACATTATCGAGAGAGTAGGGAAACCCAATGGCGATGGATGACGAGGGGGGAGTTGGAGGAGGAGGAGGAGGAGAGGGCAGCGGGAAGGCAAGGCAAGCCAAGGCAGTGGGGGAAAGGGAATTGGATTGGGGAAATTGAGTGCTAGGAACTAGAAGCGGGAGCTCTCTGCTTCCCTTGCCGTGATGGATGGATACTGAAGAAGTGAAGTGAAGTGAAATGCAAGGACCAGTGGACTTGAAGGCAGACTAAGTGCGGGAAAGAGGGCAGCTAGCTAGTGGAGTGTAGCAAGGACAAGCGCAACTGATAAGAGAGAATACCTGGGAAGCATGGTCAATGAACCGCTGATTCCAGTAGTAAATGAGAGTAGTATCGGAAAGACCTAGTAGTGGGAGTTAATATTAGTTAGTACGTACCTACCTACCTACCTACCTTTGGCCGTAATTGCGTGAGGGGAGGAGAGCAACAGAGGTCCTCACCCACCGACACTTACACCAAGGCGAAGAAGGTCTCGTCATTCTGGCCAGCCAGCCAGCCAGGTGGATGCAGATGGATCAGAAACCTGCATGGGAACGTTAGGTTTTTCTTCCAGGGAATGGAAGGAAATATTCCCCGCTTGTAGTAGCTGCATTGAGCTGCATCCGCCCCTGCAACAACATGAAAAAAAAAGGTGAGCACAAGCCGCTCATAGAGCCCCGCCCCACTGGATGGAACAGTCAGCGAGGGGGCATGGGCATGGGCATGGCATCACTTGGCAGCCTCCAGTCGCTTGGTGGTCCAGCCCTCGATGTTCAAACTGACTTTTCACTTCACAGTCCGCGTGGCAAGTAACGGGTGGAGAGCAAGACTTTCGGCCGACGTTTGTAACTGAATCGTAATTTGTACTACTTGTTCGGGTGTCAATTGCAACTGTACTAACCAGTTACCTTGATGTATTTAACTTAGGGAAGCACTTAGTACTTACTTGCTTGACTGACTGACGACCTTAGCGAGAGTTTTGGAGACAAACTGACCTAATACCGGTTACATATGTTGACATTCCCATTCCCCATGAAGCACGCAGCAAAACTCCAGAATTGTGCAATGCAATGCAATACCATCAGCTGTGATGTCGCCATGCCTCTCACCTCCTCTCCTCTCCTCTCCTCTCCATGACGACAGGGTCACATACATCACTGAGGAGCTGCCCGTCCTGCATGTGAAGTCTCTCGATGCCGGTTGAAGCCGTTACCTGTAGCCAATGCCACGCCACCCCAGATTTTTCCGGCCGCAGCCAATTGGGAGGCGATAATGAAAAGAAGAAGAAGAAGTTTTGCTTGCTTCAATTTTTAGAATGTAAATATATACCTTGGCTCTACCGGGTAATACATACTCCCCGGGAGCTCCTGTATTTTCATCTCTGCACTACTGCTCAAGAGATACTTCTAGTAAAGTAAAGTACCTACAGTTGAAGCCCTCAAATAACCATGAAACCAGCCAGCCATCCAGCCAACCATTCGACCTTGCACCCACCCACCCCTCTTCTTCCTTCAAGCAAGCCACAGTCAGTCAGGAGTGAGCATGAGCCTGAGCCTCGTCAGATGGCGGCACTGGCACGCACCACTGCTACCCCCAGGGCTTGTCACTTGTAGGTACCCCGCACCATGCACTAGCTAGCTACAGTACAGTCTTGCACTGTAGAAGCATACAAGCATAACAGCCTCCCTCCCTTCACAGCGAATCGAAAGCTTCCCGTGCTCCCAGCCAGTCCAGTCCGATGTATGAATGTTGCAACTCTAGCACCATCCAACGCCATTCGCTACCACATGTGCGTCCTAGTAATTTTATTGTTTGCATGCATGTATGTGCGTGGGCAAAAACCTCTGTTCCGCACCTGATTGATATTCGATACTGGTACCTTGCAAACTGCGAGCTGCAATCTGCAATACAAGAACTAAGAACGAGAACTGTATTAAAAGTAATCACTACTAACTAATAACTAATAACTGAACTCTGATAACAAAAAGTTCAAAGTCGCTTAAGAGAAGAGACTGACTGGACTGCCGATTTCGGTGCTCGCTCTTTCTTGGATGGAGGGAGGCTGACTTGCATTTTGCACAGCTGATAACAGTACCAAGGTAGGTAAATTTGAATGCATAAACTCAACTCAACCCAGCCAGCCAATAATTGAGCCCAACCAACCCGCCGCGAACCGGGCGTTTCTTCAAAGAAAAGACATTTCTCTCCCAAGTCCTGAGTCTCAAATCTCAAGTCTCAAGTCTCAAGGCCCATCGTCCGTCATGAAGAACCACTTCTTCTCCAGGACCCTGGAAAAATGATTGTCAAGAGGTTACGGAACTCTTGCACTTGGTGGGGGGAACGGGGCTAGTATTCCCACAGAGGGGTCCACGCCTACGCCTAGCCTATTCTACCATTCGAGCCTAGCTGCGTGATCCTCACGTCCCCCGTCCCCATATTTCACCAATAACAGTACATATACCTACCCAGGTATCCTCTTCGACCCATCTTCCGGCCTTACTCATTCGAGCCTCCCCCTCTCGTGCCTTCTGAGTTTTCTTAGCTCCCGCATGTAGCTTGCTTGCATTTGTTCATCTGACCCCACCCCGCTCCATCTCACTTCCGGCATCAACCGTAATGGGTCCCTTCCATTTCTCTCAGCAGCAAGGCAAGAGGAGAGAAAGGACTGGACTTCATGCACTCCCATCGTCGCGGAGTCTGTTGGTACTTCCGTAATGCTTGTCTCAACCATGTTGCCCCGTTAGACTTCTCCTCCCTAGGCGTCTTGACTGAACAGTTTTTATCCTATTCCTTCCTCAATTGACCCCCACCCACGCGGAAGGGTTCCTTGAAAAGCCCTCGTCACGATGTCCTCAGCTCAGCTTCTGCAAGTATCCCTGTGCAATCAATCGTTCGACATCGCCTTGCCTTACATAGAACTGAGAGTTCTTAGTCAGGTTGATCGTGCTATCAATCCAATCAGTCAAGTGGCCACGAACGCGTGGGACATCCCCAATCAACATACCCATACTCCGTCTGTATCTCACCCGCATCCTTCAAGACCCTGACATCGATGAAGAGGTCCCTTGGTGGCTCAAGACTCCCCGTCAAGTCGATATCTGTCCACTGGCCCTTATACGCCGCCAACAGATCGCTATACTGCCTAACGTACTCCTCCTCCTCAGGACTCAAACTACTACTATTCCCCTCCCCATTTCCGAGATCTGCTGCTCCTGCCCCTCCATTCTGCCCCTCGTTCGGAGCCCTCTGCTGAGCCGCCAGATCCGCAATATCACTCCCACTCCAAACCATCTCCTCCAACTTATCAGTCCGCGTGCGGTGATACGCGAGGAGGCATCTCTTATTCCTTCGCATGCAGAGGTGGTTGACTAGCAGTGTACACGCCGTGGCTGGGTTCGCGGACGGTTCGAAAGAGCCTTGGAATGAATGCAGGATGTTCGAGACGTCTTTATCCAGGTCTCGCACTTCTCTCGTCACGGCGCGTACGGTTTCGGTCTGGTATGGAGGTAGGTGCTCGAGCTTCTGGGTTCGCTTTGCATGTTGGACCTGAGGACGTTAATTAATTAGAGCGAGACCTTTCCAAGTATATTTGACCGGGCTGAAGTGTCGGTTTTTGGAATCTGATCCAGTTTCCCCTCCAAGCCCGGGCTCTGAAGATGTGCCGTTCTTGGGGAGACTCAATGAGGAGAGGACTTACAAGCTTATTCCCCAAATCTCCATACATTGGAATTACCGTAAACGAATTACCCTCAAAAAAGCAAAACGCCTCCCGATGAATGTAATCTTCTCAGCCTCGTGCCTTGTTTCTGAAAAGTGGGATGTTTGTTCCCGTCAACAATCATTCCCCTCATCAAGGAAGGACGCGGCGCGTTTAGAACAAGCGCTCTTAGCGCCCCCGAAGCTAATATTAGGTACTCCACAAACTTCACCTCACCTCACTTTGGACGATTTACAACGATCATTCGATGAATGATTGCATCGATTGAGTAATCCGGCATTTATGTTTAAATTTTGCTCCGTGTTTAATGTTTGTCGCTATTGAATCCCGGTCTCGGGTTAGAGATTTGATTGCGCCGGAATCGAACGGCTACGCGCATGAATGGACAATGCCATTGTCATTAATGATTGACTTGAGGGCGGCCCCTCCTGAATGGGGGGATTCCTCCAGGAGACCTGGATATCCTGGATGACGATGAAAGACTAATAGCTGGATGGAGAAGCTCCCAGTCGGTTTGGATCTAATCTGTTCGGCATCAAGCACCAAATCTACGCTGATGATGCTCACCAACCATATTGTCAAAACCGAGAAACAATCATACCTACCCATGGAGTCAGTATATAGAAGCAAGCAAATACCATACGCAACGACAACCATACGATTTTCAACACGAAGTCACAAGATTTAATCAGCAAAAGTTCACTCAACAATCATCACGTCAAGAAAAAACTAACATCAATTTACTATGCAATACTAGGGTATTTATCCATCCCAAGACGTATCGTTTCCAACGTCACAAAGGAAATACTGTCGTCCAAACCCACCAGATATCGGCAGTCAATATCCAAACCCACCAGCCAGTGGTAGTCAATACCAAACAACGCCGTCCATGCTGCCTGCCAACCGAGAATGCTCGGTTTCCCCTCTGTCCCTCTCTACCACAGGCGATTCTGAATGATCACCAAAATCACTGCTATTAAATACATTAACGCCCACTATCACGACAACTTTACTGCCCCGCTCGCTGATCAAGCGGCCTCGTCCATCCACTTGTTGAACTGATCGCCGTCCTCCAGAGTCTCGACCTGCCATCCCTCCTGGTTGCCCTTCAAGATATGAGCATGCGGGTCTTGGATCTGGGTACCATCGTGGCCCAAAGCAGGGTCGATGAGTGGCATGGGGTCTTGGTCATGAGCCCCGAAATGACCCTCCCACTGATGATCACCGATTTGACTCTCGCTGTAGAAGTTGCTGGGTAGACTCGGGTCGTGCAAGCTAGTGTTGTCGAAGAGTTGTTGGGGGTGGTCAGGGACCATCAGAGTTGGATCGATTCTGTACTCGGCTGCTAGAGGTGACTGGAATCGTGGGTATCCCATCAGATCGAACTGGTTGCCGCCGGGAAGTCCGAGGTGTGCGTGTGGACCAGGAGTTATGGCTCGCTTGAGATGCACATCCTGGACGCTGTTGAGTCTTGGGTTGTTGTGCACTATCTGCTGGTAGTACTCTCCTTGACGGGGCACTTGATATTGAGGTGGAATCTGCCGTCCTGGGTTGGCGAACTGGTAGGACGAAGGGTGGAAGTTGTGAGTTGGCTCCAGCGAGTTGTCCCTAGTAGTGTACTGGTACGCTGACTCGGTTGTTGGGTATGCGACGTGCTGTTGATTCATCATTCTAGGAGATGGACGATGCTTCTTTGCGCTTCTCTTGGAAGTGTTTTGCCAGTCGAAGTCGTCCAGATCGGAATCGTCAGTGGCCGGCTCCTCTGAAACCTTTCGCTTGGATCCTTTCGCACCTCCTGGCTTGCTGGGCGAGAACTTGTATCCTGGGTGTGCATTCTGATGGTTGATGCGCTCAATTCGAGCCCACTCGCTGAACTGGGTCTTGATGTGTTCAGGCTCCAGTGGCCAGCTCTTGCCGCAGACTCGAGAAACGATCTGATGATTGTTCTCCAGACACCAGTCCCTTGTCCGTTTTTGATACGCCTTTCGGTATAGCATGAACGAGTTCATTGGACGCTTGACTTTGCCTGGGATCTTTCCATTCTCGACCTCTTTTCTCCTCTCCTCTGCTGATCGGTTGACGTACGTCTCGATGTCGGCGATCGGGATATGGTCCCAGTCCTTGGTTGCTATGCTCAGTGGCTCAGTGAGCGGCTTGTCTGACTTCGACTCTACCTTTACCTTCGCAGATTTGGCCCTTTTTGGCTTTGGCGACTTAGCCACTCGCGATCGTCCTTCTGGCATTGGTTGCAAGTGTTGCTGGCCTCTCTGAACTCCCATGGCACTTCTTGACCGTAACATATCTCTCGAGCTCATTGATGGGGATGGAGGCGAGGTCGCGGGTGTGCTGTAGCGGTCTGGGAATATCTGTCTACTATAGCCATCCTGCTCGAATGTCAGTAGGCTATTCGGTGAGAGATAGATTTGATTCCTCACGTATTGATTTCTCATGCCTTGGTCGTATGCATAGCCCTGTTGTTGCTGGTAGTATCCATCGAGTTGTTGGGGCACCGGAGATGGGTAGCGCGAGTGCGGGCGAGATCCATCGTCGTAGAGCTGTTCTTGCGGGTACGACAAGTTCGTGTTGTGTTGCAAGAGTTGCTGGAGATGATGAAGGGGGATCTCGCCATCATTCGGAAGTTGTGGAGAGTGTGACATTGCGCAGATGAATGAAGATCTGAGGTGCGGGCTTCAAAGATTTGGAGGCTCGATCTTCGTGGGGGCCAAAGAGTCTGGGCTGCTGTAGTTATATGCAAAAGCTCAGTGGTGGCCTGAAATGCCTGAACCTAACTGGGGAAGGCTGCGGTCTGGGAGGATACCCACTGTCGCTCTCTGGGGACAGGTCGTGGGTATATGCTCAAGCTTCACGTGCCTGACTGCCAATGATGCCTCTCGCCTAGAGTGCTGATGGTAACGAATGGAAGCAAGCGGTGAAGCGTGAGCTGCGTGGTCGTCGCCGAGCGCTCTCTGGAGGGAGATTCGGTTACCAAGTGGGACCGGACGTTTCTTGTGAAGAGGATCTCAAACTTCCCATGGAAGATGGAAGGAAAGAAAATCTAGAAACGTTCTCTGGCTTGGTGACAGTTCATCTGAAGATATTAGTCTTGTGGCATCTGAGATGAACCAGGCGGGAACGGTCAGTATCAGAGAGTTTGGTACGAACCTATTGCGGGCGCCCGTCTGACAATAGTGGGACCTGTCCTGAGCAGACCGGATGTTTTGGAAGCGCAGCGATGGGCAATTGTGATGCGATATTCTTGACTGCAGCTCTGACCACAAATGCGTCTATGCTCTGAGCCTTTTCTACTCCTGGGAAGGAAGCTGTTTAGGAAGCTGTTTAGGAAGATATTTCTTCTTTGTCGATCGGGATAAGGATGATGTATCAACAGAAAGAAAAAGCTGAAGCAAATTCAACGACTGTGAGCTTCAGCATGCAGGCAAATTCGAAGATGTGTCTTTGTTTTCAAATCAAAGCTTTTGGGGAAGAAAGGATCGTCCAGCAGGGAGCTTTATGTATTTCGAGTTCAAAGGATATCGACGAATGAGGCGATTTTGGCGAGGGGGAGACGCTACTGTTTTCGGCCAACCACTGTTTCCGTACAAATCGGACGCGCGACCACGTCTGCGAGCATAACCGGAATCCAGACACACGTGCAGACAGGCAGACAGACGGACAGACACATGAATGCGAATTCAGTACAGTACGACTGTCTTCGACGTTTTCTTCAGAATTCTATCGCGAGGGTCTCATTCAATTCAGGTCAGACAGGGCGGTGGGAAAACTTGAACCCTGCAAATTACTGGAGGCATCCAAAATCACCACTACCCATGGCGCGGAGCTAAGTGGCCCAATACCGCAAATGGCCTTGCCCTGCTAGTCGCGACCTGGCATCACAAGACATGGATGGATGGATGACTGAGTTAAGATTGAGTGAGGTACCCGTATGTTGAGGCTTCACGTGAGTGCGAGACAAACAAACAGACGAGGCGGCCCTTCCATTTCCTTCCTCTGCAGGTAAGCTCCTCCTATGCCTGGCCCCCAGCAGAGCCCTCCTGTCTCTCCCGCCACGGTCTTCTCCACCAGTTCAAGCACATTCACCGGCTTGCAGAGACAATTCCAAGCTAGCATGGGTGCTGTTGCCAGCCCAGCCCAGCTCAGTCCAGCCATACAATCCTCTCCATTGCAACAGCCAGCCGCGAGGAACGCTTGCAAATGTCTCTCATTCATGTTACACAGACAGATTTACCCGTCTCTGGCGGTGCTCTCGTGGCTCTCTGCTCCCTACTCTACACCGTAGTGCAGTTTTTGCTGTGCGGCTGTTTCTGGCGTGTGGAATGTGGATTGGCTACTCGCACCACATCCGGGTTTGCACGCCTTCCTGTTGACCTCTCCCCTCAATCTCCCTGCGTGAGGGGAAGCTGGCCAGGCAGACAGGCCGGACGGATAGACAGACATGAAGATGTGCGTGTTTTCCCTCCCTCCCTGTCTGGTTGGTTTGGCAGAGGCTCTTCACCTCTTGGCAGACCGGCTTGATGCAGATGAGAGGTGAGGTGCCACTTCTAATGCGAACTCACACCTTACCTACCCGCACTTACATTGCTTCACTTACAGGCAGGGGTGCTGGAGCTAGACCATTTGGAAACCTTCTGTTTCAGTCTCACCGTTTCACCGCTTGGCCTAGTTGGGAATGATATTTCTGTATGGTTTATGTAGATGGAGAAGAAGAGCAGGAAGATGAGGAGTGAGGTGACGTGTGATTGAGTCAGTGAGAGAGTTTATGAGACGTACTACGGGTGGTACACATGAGACGGTGGGATTGGGGATATTCGATGTTGAGCGTTGAATTGGCTGCTTGATGATGTGTGGGATTTCATTGGTTCGAGATACCTTTTTCGCCTCTCCTAACGGTGAGTGAGTATCTTAGACCGAGACCTCAGCTGTTCTATTGTCCGTGCTTCGTTTTAATGCTTCAATCACCCTGTTTCTCTGTCCTTCTTGATTGGCTAGACATCATTCTTCACTGTCACTCTGCTTGTCTGCTACATCTTTAGGCAACAACTCACCAGATACTGTATCGTCATTTCCCAATCTCTGTTCGTTCATTCGCGCAATCTGACCTTCCAAACCAGCTGCTCACCTACATGAACATATTTCCATGTCCTTCTCCGTCACAGAGTCCCAAACAATTTCTCCCTTCCCTAAACCCAATGCACAAACCCACCTACCCACCCACTTCCCCATCCCATCCAATCCCATCCCATCTCAACCAACCCAATTCAAGCCCTCAGTCGTTCCTCACAAGGTCACCCTCCCCTGCTAATATTTCACTCGCTTCCAAACTTTCCTTTCCCAGGCTCCCTCTCCTCCCAACCACTTTCATCCCATCCCATCTACCCTCGTACAAGAAGTCCCACTTCCACTTCTTCTCAAAGTACCTCTACAACCGCCTATACCTGCGGTTGTGATTGCGATCGAGGTTTTGAATGTCTCACCTTCGTCTGTCTGCCTGCCTGCCTGCCCGTTTGTTGGTATGTATGTATATGGCATTTTGATATTTATTTACTATCTGCCATCTATCTGCTCACTTATCCTCGTGCCACTGCCGGTGCCGGGTGCTGCTTGCGGAAAAAGAGGATAGGAAGGGATGGATGGGGAAGGGATGGGGAAAGTACATTGCATTGCATTCCTGAGCGGGAATGTACTGTACTGAGTGCAGGACGGACGTACTGAGCCATGAACGGAACGAATGGGAAGCGAAAGAATGGCATTTGGAAAATGATTGCTATGATAGGGACTATAAGGTTAATTTTTCCCGTCTGTTCATCATGTGTTGTGCACTGTGGGTGTTAGATGTGGTGGTTGTGTGTTTAGAATTGCGGATGGGGGGATAGAGCAAATGACGACTTTTCTTCCCTCACTGTATCACACTACATCCGCAGCACATAGATAGGAAGACAGGCAAATAATCTCACACAAAGATCCTCTGCTCAATGATTTTGGCTCAATGGAGGGTACATTACTTAATACAATTAATTTCCTCACTCATCTTCTCTCCCTCCATGATGCAAAAGTGCAAATGCAAATGCAGGTAGGTGTCACGTCCATCAGCCCTTGCCTGACTTTCTATCGCTTGCTTCCATTCCCTCAATCAATGAACCATCCCATGCTTTCTAGTGACCCCCAACCAAACCATGCATGCATGCATATCTTTCATGAGAGTTCTTGTTTTCTCCTCTCCCTTCCTTTCTGCCTTTCCAAAGAGAAGCAAGAAAGCAAGCAAATCTCTCGTGTCATTGCGTCCATCCATCCATCCTGCATGCTTTCATGCGTGCTCATCACATCAAAGGAAAAGAAAGAAAAAACATATCGCTAAAGACCAAAGAATCATCAGGAAAAATGGAGAATCCGTACAAGGAGAAGAGAAAGAGATCTCCTAAAATCTAACATGTGGCTTCTGATACAGCTCTGAGCGAGCATGGAAGGAAAGTCACGCTTACTATCTCCATCCAGGGGTCATTCATTGTCTGGTTTTGTATTGTACAGAGACAGACGCCTTTGTGCATCATGCGTGTTCACAATACAATCTCATTGACCTGCAAGCTGGCCATTGGGTCTCGGACCTTCCGCTGGCTTGATTGGAGGTGAGAGGTTCTGCTGCCGGGGGCTTGGGGACAAGGAAGTAACGGGTGGTAGGATCGAGGGTGTGGCCGAGCCGAAACTTCCATTAGAGGCTGGTCGAGGAGGGGAGTGCTTGGTAGGAGACAGTCCTGTTGCAGCAGAGGGCAAGGCAGAAGCGTGACCGGAATCTGTGGTGGTTGTCGGTGGCCCTTGTGGGACTGGAGATTTCTGAGGGGGAGAGGATTTGATAGATTCTGTAGCTAGAGCGGAGCTTGGAAATGGGTTGTTCGACATAGGTGCCATCTGGGGTGGTGGGGGCTTATTGCTTGGAGTAAGAACTGGAACCCCTGCAAGAGGTGATGGCATGTTGAAGGAGCTCCGACGATGGCCGCTATCACTGGATCCTGGACGAGGTCCGTTCACCATATTCGCCGAAGGAGCGGTGCCATAGATGTAGTTTCCAGAGTTTGACGGAGTACTCTGTACAGGAGCGTGTCTCACAGGTCCAGGCTGGACTGGAGTATTATGAGATGTCTGGTTTGAGACTCCCTGTTGTGAAGCACTGCCATTGACAAACGTAAAGACCGGTGGCTGTCCTGGAGGAGGTAGACTGGTAGGGCTCTGTGGATGTGGCGAAGAGAAGGCATGCGAACTCGATGGCCTCGAGTTGCTGTAGAGAGACAGAGACGGGCTGCCACTGTTCATCTGAGGTGGTCCATAAGGCCCAGAGTAGCTGGCGCTGGGAGTTGGACGTTGTGGAGAGATCTGATAACCGTTGAATTGCGGAGGCTGCAATACTGGCTGCTGTTGCACAGGAGTCTTCTGTAAAGATGGAAATCCAGGCTGGAGGCTTGGGTACCCATTTTGCCTAGGGAACTGTATTGGGGATACTTGAACAACGGGGGAGGAGTATGCAGCCTTTTGGGGCGAAGAACCAGCAACCGGGTTTCCGTTGGCATGGGGGACAGCGGCTGGGGTCCCATTTGGCTTGGGGGTTGCTTGTGACGAAGACGAGCCAGGTCGGTTGTTGATCTTGATCTTGATCGGAGGTTGGTTCTTGGCTCTCTCAGCATCCTTCGCACGGCGCTGGCAAGTTTGGCAGATGAAAGTAAAATCTTCCCGGTCAGCCTCTGATTGCTTGACGCCTACACACTTGCTGTGTTGCCAGATGTTGCATTTGTCACATGCAATGCTGTGCGTACCATCATCAATCTGTCCGTAGGCTCCGCAGATGCAATCAAAGATCCAATCCTCTTCTTCCTCGAGTTCCTCCAGGGCCTTCTTCTTTCTCTCGATCTCAGCCTTGATGTGACGTTCTGAAAGTCGACCTTCTCCGGTCTCAACCTTCTTGCTATTGTCCGATAGATTGGCGAGTTCTTCCTCATGAAGAATCCGGCGGGCGTCACGCTCTCTTAGACGTTGTTCCCGGGTTTGCATCCTGGACTCTCGTTCCTTTTCCAATTTTTGCCACTTCTCTTGCTCCTTCTTGGCCATTGCAATTTCTGCTGCCTTCTTACGCTCGGCTTCGCGCTGCTCGTCCTCGTGTTTTTGCATTTCCATTTTGCCTGCAATCCGGCTGGATCGCTTCGCAGTAGCAAGCTTCTCCAAGTTGAGCAACTCGCGTTCCTTCTGCGCTTGCTTTCGCTTCCTGGACTCTTCTTGTTTCTCGAGAAGGGGTAAAACGTCGTCGACAATCCGACTTCTCAAAACCTTTTCGTTGGCGTCCCGAGTCTTATCCATCGAGGCTGTGAAAGTATTGAACTCGTCCAACGTGACAGCAATGCATTCCCAAACCATCCCACCAAATCCGTCATCTTCCTTTTCAGCAGTATCATTATTTTCCGCCTCGGCTTCATCGACTTGCTCTGTCTCGCTCTCAACTGCCTCAGAAACCCTTCTACGCTTGCTCGCTCGTCGGGAGGCCTTGCTCTTCTTGCTGTTCTTTTTGGGCTTCGCAGCTGGAGGAGGAGGGGGAGGGTCCGTTCGCCGATATAGGCGATTATCATCAAGTACAATATATGTACGGTCCTCAGAATCCCATCCGAAGGGTTCGATTCTCTATTAGGCAAGTATTAGTCCCAAATTACAACTTATTCTCATATGTCACGTACCCATAGTGTTTGCTCGGTATCCTTTTGTTCCTCCATTCGCTCTCGAATACGATCGGGATTGCCCATGGTCCAGATGGTGAGCTGTTGTAGAATTCGGATCTGGGAGGGCTTGTAAGCCTGGAAATTGCGACGTAGAATATCTAGGAACAAACCTTTTGGAAGACGTCAAAGTCTTTGAAGCTCTTTGGCTCTTCCTCGACGCCAAATGGATTTCGGTGAGGTGCCTTAGCAACATATTGTCTGCGGGTATACTCATCGAAGATCTCGGGACTTTGCATGGTCAGTTGGACTCAGGGAAGGGGTGAAGGTCACCTACGTAAGACCCCTATGAGATGAGACGAATTTCAGGAGCGCGAGACCGATCTCTGCCAACACTGTAGAGTGAGGCTTTAGGCATTCCATCTCCAATTCCTAGAAATACAGATCAGCATGCGAGATGGGGCAGGGGGACTGGAGCAGATATTCGAGGGGAGAAGTCGTACCTCGATGTCCAGACTCTCATCGATCTTCACCACTCGACCGAATGTGAAGATCCACTGCGCCAGGTTTGCAAACTCCCACATATTTCGAATGCGCTCCAGCATACTGGGTTCCTTGGGAGGTTCAACAGCCTCCATCTCCTGTCGTCCTCGCTTCCTAGAGGAGACCATCTTCGAAAGTGAACTTGCAAGGCTGGTCTGTACCTATTTCCTTCAGAGTACAGGGTTGAGTAGGCAGAAAAATATTGAAGGGATGTTCCAGCGCGTCTATGGCTGGATAAAGGGGTGTCGTCAAGCAATGCGATAGTTGGTGTGTAGTTTGCGCGTCGTCGTGGTTGTTCGAAATTGTGAGGATGCATGAGGTACGCGACAATCCGCGAGCGCTTTTCGAAATTCTTAGTCAGCGAGTCACATGGAGATAGTTTATCTACGTCTTGGCGTTATTCAGGGGCATTTAGAGTGTTGGCAAGGAGAAGGAAAGGAAAGTTACGTGGATAACTCCAGGCTAAATTTTCGATTTATTTCATTCGAGAACAATTAAGGGTTTCCGTATTTTAATTTCAAGGAGGTGTAGGTTGCCATAGTTTCAGAAACAAGTCTATTATGGGAAATCCAGCAGTTATTATTACATGCACTTAGTGTTTACTTGCCTATGGACTTTCTGTAGGTAGCTGGTGGTACCGGAAAGGCATAATGGATGAACTCTGGGAACCTAGGTACATTAAGCGGGGCAGGATTGTATTTATCTTTCACCAATCTCAGTTCAAATATTCGTATTATTTCATTACTATTGGAACCTCTCGTATCTCCTTCGCTTGCTCGCTTGCAACCATCTTCATTCATGCCCTGGAACGACTATGTGTACATACCCGTACCTCCACCTGGCAGGAACTCCCTTACCTTAAATAGGTATATGTACCTTTCTGTCTCTATCATCACCAGCCAAGGGGTTTTAAGACGTTCAGAAATGGTTCGCACCTCGCGTCTCGCATCTCACCACTCAGTCCCCTCCCCTCTCTTCCCTTCCCTGCCTCCCCCCAACAACCACGGCCACAGCCACAGCCCTGTCCCAGAATAGTACCAGTACCAGTAATCCCCGATTTTCCTCTGCCAACAAGCCACTAAAACACCCTGGAGGTCTGCGTGGACGCCTGTCCCAGGCCCGCTGCGCAGCCCACTCGTACCCGCCAAAGTTGCCGTGCCCGTGGTTGTCCGGCTCGTGTTAGACCAGACGCAGACCAAACCAGACCAGAAAGGTGTTACAGAAGCATTTCAAGTTCAACGTCGTCGCCAATCCCTCCATCCTCCAGTAAACAACCAACCAACCCGCCATTCTTTTAGTCCTGCCGCTTAGAAAGAAGAGAAGCTGGTGCAATTCTCAGTAATACATACCACTTCCGAATGCGACCTCGATAATGCCGACCTAACGAATACATAAGCTGCGCGCGCTTGTGTCTTGGTTGCGGCGTCTTACGTTCACTGGTCTCAACACGATAACCTCGAATTGAACACATCACGACCATAGTACCGAGACCTTCGGGTCCGTGGCATAAGTCACAATGCCTCCCACAAATTCTCAGGATCATGCGCAGCCCTCGACCCCTCCACAGTCGATACCTCTGCGAGATCTGACACGCCCACCCGACTCTACGGACATTGGAGATGGAGGACGACGGCATACGCGTGGAAGAAGCCTGTTGAGCGGTGGCTCGAGGCCGACAAGCGGTGGTGGGAATGGGCCTAGATACGAGAGGCTTGGGAATACCTCTCCAAGCCCAACTGAGAGGCAGAGGGAACGGGGTGGATTGCCTGCGTTGACTGTACCGTCGCAGCAAAGACGGCTGGCAGAAGATGAGATTGGAACTCCCGTATCACCAGTTGGCAATCCTGGGGATTTTCAAGCCGCGATGGGGTTTGCAGGACTTTTGGTCCCAGATATTAGTGTTTCGCACGCTCCACGAACTCATACCCCTTCCTACGGATCCGCGGACTATGATCATTTCGATACAATATCTCCGTATGGCGATGGAATGGATGAGCAACGGAATTCATACTTTACTCCAGAGTCCGATCGGATGCCCCTGACAGATCCTACTTCACTACAACCGATGAGTGGCGCGCAAGTTTCAACACCTGGTCCTCAACGACACGACAGAACACGATCGAGCTTCCAAAGTGTCACCTTCGATACTCCGGAAGCTGAGTATAGAAGAGGGTCCAGGCTAGGAGATGATTTAGAGGATCCAGAAGCAGGAGTACGGTCTAGAGGGAACAGCTATGGAAACTCCTTGACCCCCGATGGACGGAATCGGTCACGGTCTCCGTCAAACGCATCAGGTGCGTTGTCCAAAGCAGGTTCAATTGTCAGGGCAATGTCGCAGCGTGTGGTCAACTTGAGTGGCGAGGCAGAGCTTATTGAAGCAAGCGCTCGCCGAGAAGCACGGAGGGCATCTGCTAGGGCAAGAGAGGACAGTACGCCAGAGACCATCGATACCATGGGAAGCATTGGAAGCTTGAGTGACGAGGATGAGATTAGATTTCAACCCAAGCACAAAGCGGACCCGTTGGCTGCAGGCCCCAACTACCATCAAAACCTGCCAACGGCACCTGTTGAGAAGGCCATGCGCTTTTTTGGCGGAGCCCAACCACAGCAGAGTTTCTCGGAGGAGCCAGCAAAACCTCCAAACCCTCTACGAGGTAAAACACTGGGAATCTTCTCCCCAGAAAGCAAGATTCGGAACAAGCTTTGTGATGCACTGGTGTATCCATTAACCGAACCTGCGATTTTGATCCTCATTGTCATCCAAACGATTCTCCTTGCAGTCGAATCTTCCAAAGATGTGTACGTTCATAAACGCCCTAAGCGCTGGGGTGAATCATTGATCGACTGGGCCATATTCGGACTTTTTATCATCTTCACTCTAGAACTGATTGCTCGAATCATCGTTTCCGGTTTCTTCATGAATGCTGCCGAATACAGTACAAGAAAGAACAAGAGTGGATTGAAAGCCACCTTCCTCGATAAATACCACGCTGTCTTCAAGCCTCAGAGGACTTCGTCTCTCAGAGCTCCTCGAAATCCATCCTTGGGTGGCCAGACTGTGATTCGGTCTTTCACTGCAATCCAGGGAGAGTCCATCCGGACTGTTGAGCAAGCTCAGCGTTTGCAGCTCGCTAGGCGTGCGTTCTTGCGACACTCGTTCAATAGACTTGACTTTTTGGCGGTAGTCGCTTTCTGGATCGCATTCGTGATGAGCATAAGTGGATATGAAGACTCGTCTCATCTCTACATCTTTCGAATGATAAGCTGCCTTCGAATTCTTCGATTGCTCGCACTCACAAATGGCACAGCTGTAAGTAGAGTGTGCCTTGCGTATGAAACATGCTAATCTAACCCTCTAGATTATCCTGCGAAGTTTGAAAAAAGCGACACCATTGCTTGTCAATGTCTCCTTTCTCATTGGATTTTTCTGGCTTTTGTTCGCCATCATTGGTGTCCAGAGCTTCAAGTCTAGTTTTGATCGTCAATGCGTCTGGATCGATCCGACGGATCCCCTGAACATCACTGGAACGGCGTATACAAACGTTTTACAGTTTTGTGGCGGCTATTTGGATACAGATGGGGTTCCTCAGCCATATCAGATTGGCTATCCCAACAATACCAGAGATGGCTCCAAATCGTCCAAGGGATATCTTTGTCCTCGCGGGTCGAAGTGTCTGGAACTGACTCCGGATAAACTTCCCTACAATGGAACCGTCAGTTTCGACAACATTTTCCAGTCATTAGAGCTGGTATTTGTTGTAATGACTGCGAATACGTTCACTGACCTGATGTACTACGCAACGGATTCGGATTATCTCGCAGCAGCTCTCTTCTTCGCTGGAGGCATTGTGATTATGACACTTTGGCTTCTCAATTTGTTGATAGCAGTCATCACATCCTCATTCCAAGTTATTCGAGAAGAAGGAAGGGCCAGCGCTTTCGCAGCTCATATCAAAGACATGCTCCCTTCCGAGAAAGCCGATGCACCAAAACGACATACTGCCCTGAAACGAATGTATAACAAAACATATTGGTTCTGGATTGTCGTCATTTCCTACGGCCTCCTCTGTCAAGCGTTCCGCAGCGCATCGATGTCTCGCGACCGAGCACAATTTATTGAGAACTCTGAGATCGTGGTCACATTCGTCCTCTTGGCAGAGATCATAGTCCGCTTTGCCGTTGATTGGCGAAACTTCTTCCAAGTGAATAAGAACCTTTTCGACCTCGGATTAGCAGTCATTACTACAATCATCCTTATCCCACCTATCCGAAATTCCGGCCAGCCATACGCTTGGCTCACGGTTTTCCAAATTCTCAGAATATACCGGGTCATTATTGCTGTCCCAGTCACCAAAGCGCTGATTACACTCGTCCTGGGAAATTCGAAGGGTATAGGCAATCTCATGCTCTTCGTGTTCTTGATCACCTTCTTGATGTCAATATTCGCGGCCCAGCTTTTCCGAGGCG
The DNA here is from genome assembly GCA_017366145.1 of Cadophora sp. M221. NCBI lineage: Eukaryota > Fungi > Ascomycota > Leotiomycetes > Helotiales > Ploettnerulaceae > Cadophora > Cadophora sp. M221. The sequence goes on from JAFJYG010000623.1 coordinate 22,682, forward strand.
AGCTGACGCCAACCGATCCTTACGGAAACACGATTGAAATCACCTTCTTCACCATCTACAATTCTTTCCTTGGCATGTACCAAGTCCTGTCGAGTGAGAACTGGACCACAAATTTGTACAATATCACTGCATTCAACACCGCTCGAAACACCGCCTGGATTGGAGCAGTGTTCTTCATCGGATGGTTCATTCTAGCGAACTTCATTCTGGTAAACATGTTCATAGCTGTGATCCAGGAGAACTTTGATGTTTCGGAAGACGAAAAACGAATGCACCAGGTCAAGTCGTTTCTGAACAGAAAAGAACTTGGCAGTAGCTCCAACAATCTTTCGCTCTCAGCGCTTTTCCGTTTTGGCCGGGCGAGGAGCACCAAGGATCCTCTTGACTATGGACCTGCAACGATGGAAATGTTACTGAAAGACGCGGTTGTCAAAGACTTCCTGGATGACGAAATGTTGAATGAGGCTGAACCGTCTGCGGCCAGTGCCCCTACTGCTGAATCGACCGCAAAATCCAACAATGCATCATCATTCTGGGGCAAGTTCAAAAGTCGGATCTGGAACCGAGAACCGAATCCATTCTATTCCAATGTCCAATTCTCAACTCGGCCTGACGAAGCGACCGACGCAAGAACTTTGGCCAAAGAAGCCGTGTCCGCAAGTTCCCAACGCAAAAAAGCGCAGCGAGAGTTTCTTACACGTCACCCAAATTATAACAATGCTTTGTTCATATTCAAGCCTTCGAATCCCATACGTCGACTCTGTCAAAAGATTGTTGGCCCTGGTCGAGGCAGTGAACGTTTTGGTGGCGTAGAGCCGAACACAATTGTGTGGTATACATTCTCTGCGTTCATCTACATGGCCATCGTGGCAATGGTATTGCTTGCGTGCGTTACTACACCGCTTTATCAGAAAGTATACTTTGAAACTCATACATTCGACGTGAGGAACTGGTTCGTATGGGCAGACATGTCATTTGCAATCGTCTTCTCTGTCGAAGCATTGATCAAGGTTATCGCGGATGGCTTCTTCTGGACCCCAAACGCTTACTTCAGGAGCTCATGGGGTGCCATTGACGGTGTTGTGCTGATCACATTTTGGATTAGCGTCATCACGTCACTTTCCAACGACGGTGCAGTATCAAGAGCTGTAGGCGCTTTCAAAGCACTTCGAGCATTGAGATTGCTCAACGTCAGTGACAGCGCTCGAAATACATTTCACTCCTTAATTATCATTGGAGGTTGGAAGATCTTTTCGGTATGTAGTAATGGTGCTTTCCAGGAAGTGAAAAATGCTAACTCGTATCTTAGGCTGCTTTTGTCTCTCTGTCTCTCTTGATTCCCTTTGCCTTGTATGGGGTGAATCTTTTCAATGGAAAGCTGCTATCTTGCAACGATGGGGGCGACACTATCGTCAATCTTACGGACTGTTTTGGGGAGTTCACCAATACGCCGTTCAGTAATGACTGGCCTATCTTGATGCCACGAGTTGTTTCGAATCCTTTTTTCGATTTCGACAATTTCGGAGGTTCTCTCTTCATTCTGTTCCAAATCGTGTCCCAAGAAGGATGGACGGATGTGATGTGGAGCGCAGAATCCATTGTCGGTCGTGGACTACAGCCACAAGACTATGCATCCCAAGGCAACGCGATATTCTTCGTCATTTTCAACCTGCTCGCTACTGTGTTCGTTCTCACTCTTTTTATCTCGGTTTTCATGCGCAATTACACCGAACAGACAGGTGTTGCTTTTCTAACGGCCGACCAACGATCGTGGCTTGAGCTTCGGAAGCTTCTACGACAGGTATCTCCCTCGAAGCGACCCTCCAGCACCGGAGGAAACAAATTCAAGGACTGGTGTTACAAACGAGCAGTCAGAAAGCACGGCCGCTGGCAACGTGCAGTCACCATTGTGCTGGTTTTCCATCTCATTCTGTTATTGGTCGAATACTACCCAGAACCGGATTGGTGGGATTCAATTAGGACCTACACCTTTCTAGCATGCACATTATTCTACGCAGCAAATATCATCGTACGGCTTATTGGACTCAGCTGGGCAAGATTCAGAAGAAGCTCTTGGGACGTGTTCTCCATTGTCGTCGTCTTTGGTACTCTGGTAACCACAACACTGCTCTTGACGCGTTTTGACAACCAAGTCTACATTCAGTTGCACAAGCTGTTTCTGGTCTCCATCGTTATGTTGCTCATTCCGCGGAACGATGCGCTCGACCAACTATTCAAGACGGCTGCTGCTAGTGTTGCTAACATTGGCAACCTGTTGGCAACGTGGTTCGTCTTGTTTCTGGTGTTCGCAATTGCCATGACACAGACTTTTGGTCTCACCAGATTCGGCGAGAACGAAAGCGACAACATCAATTTCAGAACTGTCCCAAAGGCTCTGATTCTTCTCTTCCGCATGTCTTTCGGAGAGGGATGGAATGCTATCATGGAAGATTTTGCCACGATCAAACCACCCCTCTGTGTCGACGATGCCAGTTTCTTCAATAGCGATTGTGGTAGCGCCAGCTGGGCCAGAGCTCTCTTTATCCTCTGGAATATCGTGAGCATGTACATCTTTACCAGTTTGTTCATCTCTCTCATCTACGAGAGCTTCAGTTATGTCTATCAACATTCGAGCGGACTGGGAAAGGTTAGCAGGGAGGAGATCCGACGCTTCAAACAAGCCTGGGCTACTCTGGATCCTGAAGGAACAGGATTTATTACCAAGGATCAGTTCCCTAGACTGCTTGGAGAGCTTTCCGGAGTATTTGAAATGCGGATCTACCCGCATGAACACTCTGTTCGAAGGATTCTCGAGGATATCCAGCCAGAGCCAAACTTGGGCAGAGTGATGTCTATGTCTTCAACAAGCGCAGCTGTCACAGGAGTCAACGTGAGGGCGTTGAATAAGAGACTTGCTCAGATTGATGCGGAGGCCATCCAACGGTCGCGGGCTCGGTACAATCTCTTCTTCGAAGAAGTAATGGTGTCGGCCGACGTTGATCGAGGTATTTCTTTCACGACTGTGTTGATGATTTTGGCACATTACAATGTCATTAGTGATAACAAGAGTCTGAAGTAAGCGGTTGCTGTCCACAATAACTTGGACTTATGCTGATGATTTTTAGATTGGAGGAGTTCCTACGTCGTCGCGCACGCCTCCAGAGGGTCGAGGAAGAAGTTCGAAGGCGGATCGTTCTTGGGTTCTTTGATACGATGTAGGTGTTCTTCTATCCAGGAAACGTCACTGCTAACGATATTACAGGTACTGGTCGAGGAAATTCAGAAAGCATATGGAAAGAAAGAGATCAGGCCGCATGACTGATATTCCACAATTGGGCCCAGAAGTCTACATTGACGATGAGGCTGATATCGCCGCCAAACAAGCAAGAGCTACAGTATCACCACTCCTCTCACCAATGGACATTACCGATCCTCGATCCTCATTCATCGCACATGGCTTGGATGGCGCCGCCAGACACCGAAGAGGTGGATCCTCTGTCAGTGGGCCTTTATCGCCTGGTACTCCAGGAATGTCTTCAGCCTTATCTCCAGGAGTATCTCCTCGAGCATCACCTGGAGCCTCTCCACAATTATCGCCTCACCGACCAACCAATTCAGCATTCAGCTTTGAAGGAGGCGAGCTCGGTGGAGGAACAGCAGCAGATGGAGGAGGCTCTGGACAGAGCAGCAGGCGCGGCAGCGCAGTCAGCGCAGAGAACGTCCTTGACGTGCTCGACAACTCGGCTTGGGGAGAGAGTATCCGGCGCAGTTTCACGTTGAGGCGACCAGGTGATCGACCAGGTCGTGGAGGAAGTGTGTCCTAAGCGAGCTTCAGGGACGTTTGAGAAGCAATGTGATGAGCACAGGCTTTCTTTCTCGTATGGGAGGGGAATCAGGGGATTGTCTTTTTTTTTCTGGTGTGGGATGTCGGAGGGCGGGAGGGATGTTTGTCTAGATTTGGATTTTTCTGCCGGCTGATCGACCGTGCGGAGGTTCGCATAATGTGGGTTTGGGCGGCGCAGGAGCGGGCGTTTTACGGGACGCATCATCGCATCATCATGAATGAGTTTGTTTCGATTCTTCGTGCGCTGCGTTGCGTGGCAGGCATGTTGTACATAGGAGGAGAAGGGAAGGGGGTCACGATCGAATCGATAGATGGCGGGTTGGGCTGGACGGCGTGGACTGCTGGGAGGGAGGACGGGGATGAGTGGCAGTGAGCTTTCAGCTGTATTATTGGATAGAAAGACCACCAAGATGAGATGGGATTGATTGATGAATGTTTTGTTTATATACTTATGCATAGCCAAAGGAGTCTATAGAAATGTATTAGGCAGAGGGGAGAAAGCCTCTGCTCGTAATTACTATTCTTGAGCCTAGAGAACTTGAGAGTGACAGCCACAAGGGATTCTATTCATGTGATGGTCATGCCTAGAGTACGTGGCGATGCCTGTAGGGTTGGGACTCTAGAGGTGTCAGTCGTTCCGGAGGGATATATATTGATATTGATTGCCCTCATTCCACGTCGGTATTGGTGTCATATGGGAGATGTTGATTTTCCGTATCCGTCAGAAGTCTGCCTCCTTTTCAACCAAATGCTCACCCCGAATCATTGACCCCGAAAAGGAGACTTTCTTTCGTGTTACTTTGACCAAAAGCCTCAGAATCTGCAGCTCGTCAAATCGAGCCTTTTCCAACATCCTTCAAGAAAGTCCTAAGTCGAGGTCAAAGATCGAAAAAGTTTGAAGGTCAAAGCCATGAAAAATGAACCCGAGGTGGTGTCTGCAGGCGAGACTTCGAGACTCCCTTCGCTTGGCAGTGTCACCCCCTTGACGGATCCCAGCAGGACATCCCGCTCTAAACCCAAACCGGCTCGGGCGGGGACACCGCCTCATCAGCTTGAAACTCGCTGCACTGGGAAGTCAAGAGTGGATGATGGTGGATGAGGTGTGAGGCTGGATGGGGATGTTCGAGCCGGACTGTGGTGGAGTGAGGGTGTTTGATGTTCATGGAGTTGCGGTCTTGGGGAGAGATGGAGGGGAGTGGTCTGGTCTGCTTGTTGTTGATCGTTGGCGAGGGTTATGCTGGTGGAGTTTGAGTTGATATGTTTAACTTGCTGACGGGAGGAAGAAGTGGAGTTGAGTTGAGTTGACTCGGTTGAGTTGCGTTTCTGCAAACAAATCTGCACTCCTGAGAAAGTGATGGGCATGGTGATCAGTGAGGGTTTTGTCTCGGACTTGCTTGCTTGCTTTGTTGATCGTGTCCCGCTTGCTGTCTGTCCGTCCTCGAGATTTAAGCCTGTGCTGACAGACTGGTTGGCTGATTGACCAACTATCTACCTGACAGCGGTCGATAGCGATAGGACTGCATACTCCGTACTATACCGTAGATACATACATGCATGCAAGCATGCACTCAATATTTGCCTAGTCCTTGCGTTGCAGCTGACTGACTGCCTGCTCTTGCGAAGTATGCAGTCCCAGCTGCTCTGGGCCGTGAGGGTCGCAAAGTTACGGAGCAACGGTCTTGATGCATTGATTCTGGAAAGATATTCGGTTATGCAAATCCATATGTGTTCATCTGGACAACAACAGTTCGGCCTTCCAATGGGTCTCAATGGTCTGAAATGGCCAATCGTCATGTCATAGTGTGTAAAAATCCGACAGCGTGGCACCCTTGGTCCCTCTCCTGGTCTCCTGGTCTCTCCCAGACATCTCATCGCCCTAACAACTGGCCCCTGATCGCCCTCGCTTAACTTCAACCCCTCGTCTCCGAGCCTCGACTCCTTGACATTTCTCTGCCATCCCTCTGGCATCTCCCCTCCAACACCCTCAAACCCCCTACTCGTGCCTTCACAGCATCGTATTATAAAGATTCTCGCAGGCAGAGTCCCTGTCTCCCTCTCATACCATGCCCTCTTCGGCCTCAACTCTCACAGAGATGTAACGCGGAAAGCAGCCACCTCCCTCTACCTGGGGTCAGCCAGGTCACATCGAAGGCAAGGAACGACCAGGCACAACCACGACCGCATTAAATAACCAAGCAGCTCTCCCTTTCCATACCATTTCGTCCACTATTGTTTTTTATTGCATTCTTATTCTTCCTGGCAGTGCCACTCCGTTCCCATTCCCCTTTCACTGCACAGTCCCAACCCCTACATAATACCCCTCCCTCCCTAATTCGACCCGACCTATCTATTTGCAGCCGTCGTCATAGCGCCCCCTCGAGCCAGGTGCCACTTAAGTACTGGGTCTGCCGGACTTCGGATTGATTGTTCTTGCTAGAAAAACAGGCGTTGACTGTCGAGCATAACATTCCTAGGTTGTCTTCCTATATCTCCGGCACCTATTCTCTATTAAAGTCTACAAAGACTCGTCACTCGTTCACACGTTGCTCCACGCGTACTTCTTCGCTGTCATCCCAAAATACACCACCCGTCCACCAACACAACACATAACACCTAATCTCTCGAGGCTGCGCCGTCGACCACACTTGCATAACCTGCACATATACAACTCATCCATCGCTTGGATCTTCGAATAATTCAGTCAATCAACTAAAAGCAAAACCTACACACTTCCGATCAACGCCCGTTCCCGATCTGCACAGAACGAAGAACACAAAAAGAAGAAAAGTAACTTTCGCTCCATCCCTACACAGATCCCTCGAACCCTAAAGTTCGAAACCGCCTTCTCAAACTCAAATCTCGATATATATCCAACGGATATTTCCCAAGTCTCTTCACATCCCATCCCAACATCTACCCATCTCCACAGCTCATCAGCAAATATGCGCACCACACGCTTCCACTCTCTGTCCTTCTCCAGCATCAGGTCATCACTTCGTCGCTCATCATCTGGGTCCAATGGCTCCATCATGTCGAGCAACAGAGACTCATATGCCTCCAACTCGTCGTCGCCAGTGAGCACCATCAACGCCATCATGCACAGACAGCCATCGATGTTGTTCATGGAAGAAGAGAAACGGAGCTTCGGTACTGGGTTGGAGATCTTGGAGCCTCGACCCCTAGTCTACTGGGGCGGCTTGGAAGAGCGAATGGGTTCATTGTAGACTTCTGTTGAAGTTCTTCTATGACTTGGCTTAAGCCTTGGTCATGGATGGTGGTCTGGTCCCAGTTGGTGAAAGGCATGGGACCTTACCTTGAGCATTGAGAAATTGTGGGTTTTGACTGGAAGATATGGATGGAAGGGCAGGGAACGGAAGGGAAGGGACTACCGCAGGATCGAGTCGTTGGATCGGATCATGGCGTTTACGATTCTCACGGCTTGGCTTTATACACAATAGGGATTTTCTTGATTTGAGGTTTATGATGGCGTAACGGGTTACATGTCAGCTGGATTGCGAACTTCTTGGATCGATGGATTGGTTTGGAAGCAAGGACAGATGGCTGGATATGAGATCAGGGATTGGATGAACCGGTATATCACTTTGTATTACCTATGGTTTTCTTGCTGGCAAAAAAGTGCTGGACTTCTACTTCAAATGCATTCATTCACATTTGAAATATACCCATCTATGTTCATTTTTCTCTGAGTTCGGGTGTGAGGTCATGACTTGTAGATCTCGTCGTCGACGCCCAGAGATTTAGCACCGCAATTTAGGTTCCCGACAAGCGAAAATCGAATGACTGCAAAATCCCCTCACCGACAAACTGCACAACATCAAAAGATATCCCCAACAATGCGATGAACTCCCTTTCCTGAAGTCAACCATGACTTCTAAATCCCTTCCTATAACACGCATCTTGTCAATCTCTCACACGCACAGTGATCTACAATACCAATGGCATCAACCAACGAGCCCGTCCTCGGCCGCCCCACCACCTCTGAATCTGAAGTTGTAGAGAACATCCGAATTCAAACCTCAACATCGTCAATGCTGCAATCGACGCCTGAAAATGAGCAGAATAGCATGAGTAGATCGCAGGCTTATAACCTGTATACGTCTCATTTCCTCTCGACGTGGAATGTGAGGACTTATGAGTTTGCAGCGGTGAGTTTGTGAGAGAATGGGATGAGATGAGGTTCAGAGGTGGGATATCGTGTACTGATGAGATGGAATGGTAGATTATTTTCACTGCGAGTGCGTATCCGGATACACTTATTGCAGCTGCTGTTCGGTATGTTTTCCGACTTATTCTCTATCATTATTTGCATCGTTTCATACGAAAGCTGCCCTCGCTTGGAAGGGTTCTCAAGGTCTCGTTTTTGACACTCCTCTTAGTGGTATCGTTCGAACACTGGCATCCATATGCTTCTCTTCCATGGTAGGGAGATGGGTTGATCAGAATCCAAATCGACTTCAGACGCTCTTAAGTACCATCTCCGCCAATCGATTCACAGTCATCAGTGCTTCCATCCTCTGGTTCTTCATCGTTACTCCAAATACCTCATCCCCCTCACTCACACCCTCAAACGCCGAAACTACCGGGAATCCCACCCATTACCTCCTGAAAGGCGGGGTCTTTACACTCATCCTCCTCTTCGGGATTCTCGAAGCCCTCAGCGCCTCGGGTAATATGCTCTCCATGGAACGCGACTGGGTAATCACAGCCGCATCTCCAGCCGGCCAAGCATACGATCTCACACACTTAAACTCCGTCATGAGAAGAATCGACCTAATCTGCAAGCTCATCGCTCCAATATTAATATCCATCATCGTCTCGGCAACTAGCACACGGATTGGAGTTCTGGTCGTAGGAGCTATGAGTGCCGCGAGCTGGGCGGTTGAGATCTTCTGCGCGAGGAGAGTGTGGAACCGGAATCCGCGTCTGCAAGAGCTGAAGGCTAGTGCTGGGGGAGATGAAGTTGGGACGCAGGTCTTGAGTCCTGTGGGTGTGGTCAATCGATTTTTTCAGGGCTTGCGACACTACGCGCAGGATTTCAAGACGTATTTCTCCTCGACGGTTTGCATCCCCTCGCTCGCGCTGGCTTTACTTCATCTCTCGGCACTATCGTATAGCGCTACGTTCATCACTTTCTTGCTCAGTACTGGTTTCTCGCTGCAGTTGATTACTGTTGCTAGGGCGGCGGGGAGTGTGGTTGAGATTAGCAGTACGGTTGTCACGCCTGTGGGCGTACAGTATCTTGGGAAGGCGGGGAATCATGGGAGGTTTAGGGGGAGGGATATACTTGGTGATGGGGAGACGCTTTTGGGTCTGGATGGGGTGGAGGATAGGGAGGGCAGGACGGAGACTGGGTTGGAGAGGTTAGGACTTTGGGGAATTTCGTGGCAGTTGTTGAATCTGGTATGCTCTTCTTTCCCCCCCTTTCAACATCTGGTGCTTCTTCAGATACCGGTAAGGTATTGACAACTCGCTAGATCCCCGTGGTATACGCCCTTTGGTCTCTCTCCCCAACCTCACCCGCAGCTTCAGAACCTGGACCTGGAACTACCCTCCCAAAAATCCTCACGGCAATAATTCCACACCCCTCACGCCCCCTCCTCGCTTTCACACTCTTCACGTTCCTCTCCCTCTCCCGCCTCGGTTTATGGATCTACGACCTAACAACCCAACAACTAACACAAACGCTCACCTCTCCCTCCACGCGCTCCTCATTCACCGGCGTAGAATACTCCTTCGTCTCGCTCTTCGAACTAGCTCAGAATATCATGGCGATTATACTGAGCCGTCCGGGGGATTTCAAGTGGATCGCCCTGGTGAGTTTGCTGGCTGTGGGGCTGAGTACGGGGATGTATGCCGCGTGGGTGGCGAGGATGAGGGGACACCTTGTGCATTGGGAGAGGTTGGGGAAGGGGTGTGAGTGTGTGGTGGGAAGGGAACATCAGCATCTTGGTTGGAGGGGGAG
>JAFJYG010000624.1:0-32472 GCA_017366145.1 Cadophora sp. M221
GGGGAAAAGACGAGATGGCGGGGGTTTTGGTGGGGTAAATCCTGGGGCTATCCAATAGCTGGCTCCCAATTACATGCAGTTTATTTGCTGTCAGTCCAGTCGGGGAGGAATATGTATGAAGCAACTTTTAGATGCTGCTCCAAGATCTGGTAATGTTGAAGCGAGAGGCTCGGTGTAGGCTCGGTGTAAAGTCCTCTAAAGCTCGGCTATCATGGAGGGCCAGACTCATCAAGCTAAGCCCGACAGAGATATAATCTTCTTTTCAAGAGGTCTTCATTCTATTGGCTATCAGGAACTACTGTTGTCGCTATCCTCACAATAACATCCGGTGCCATTTTCATGCTCCAAAGCGCTCAAGTCCTCAACGCCATAAATGCCAAGTGCTTTCCAAACACACCTATTCATCATCATCCATAAGGCGCACTTTCGTACCATTCTTCTTCAATGCTGTCTTGAGTCTCTCAGTGACTGCCTTTTTCGTCGCCAATTCAGCTCTCAGTTGCGTCTTTTCCTGAATGGTATATCCACTCATCTTTTTTCGAGGCGGAGAGCTTTGGCCACGCGAGCCAACCGAGGACATGAACGAATTCTGGAATCGCTGCGGAGTTTCCTTGACGCTGTCGGGGGTATAGAAGAGACCAAATGTGCTGGATGTACCTAGGTTGCGCATAGAATTTCGATTTTTTTGTGGTGTTGCGAAAGGTGATCCTTCTCGACTATTCACCGTGTCGATGCCAAGTCTTTTCATTTGTCCCTCGAGGACATCGATATCTCCACTTCTCTTTTCCGCCATCGTCGTCATTTTGGTGATGGTCCGCATAACTGCGTCAACACTTGGCCCAGAAGATCCACCACCACGGTTATTTGATGTTTCCTGAGAGACAATCTTCGTCTTCAGAACCGTCAAAGCTTCCTCTGCTTCAGCTAACAACTTCTGGAACTTTGTGAAGTCTTTCCGCAAATCTGTTTGCTGAGCGGCTTGTTCGGCATTTAGAGGCTGTGCGCGAGCAACCGCAAGAAGATCGGGATCCCGACGAGAATCAATCATCTTCTTCACAACCTCGTGTTTTGCTCGGAGTCTGGTGAGCTCTTTTCGTAGAGCTTCGCAGCTCTCTAGCTTTGAGTGAATGTCCTTCACACGACCCTTTGCAAGTTCTTGTGCAAGATCCTTCTCAATAATTGACGACAGATTCTCAACTTCGACCAAGCACCATTCATCGTCTTCCTCGAGATCTTCTCGGGTTCGTCCTTCATCTTTATACTGCTCTGTATGGCCTTTGATAAAGCATTTCATTGCCCGTGCATTGACACCCAAACTATCAATCATAGAATTGATGTCTCGATATACAGCTTCAACTTGGGCAGGTATGCTATCCATAGATGACTGGCCTTGGTAATCGGTGTGAATCTCAAAATCGGGAAGAGTTCTCAGAGGCACAAGTTCTGAGCTCATGAACTCGTGAAATCTATCATCTTCCTCGTCAACCAATGCTTGCTTTTCTTCCGCTTCTTTTCTCGCTCTGGAGTCCTGCCGACGAGTTTCTTCATTTTGTAAGTCTATTTGGGTTTGGGCAAGCGTAGGTTGTAGAGGGCCAGTTGGACGACCGCCTCGCTGGGATCCTAAAAGCTGGGAAGCAAACCCAGGAGCGCTTGATGATCGCGAGGTCTCTGGGCGAGATAATCTTCCAGGTATAGCGTTACGTACTGGACTTGGAGATCGTGGGCTTAATTGAACCTTTGGAGGAAGCAAGACTGGTGCAGATCCATTCAATTCGCCAAATAATGCAGGCTTTTGTGTGCCAGGATTAGATATCTTGGTGAACATGCTGCTTTCCGGGCTACGATTCTTCAGGCCACCAAATGAACTCTCTGGTGAAATAGCTGGTGTTTGATTTGTCTCCGAGGTAGGACTCAGGTCTTTAGCAACATCTTCACCGCTGCCCTCCTCGCTAAGTTCTTCGCTGACATCTTCGCTGGCAGCTTCACTTTCATCATCCCCTTCCTCTGTTAAGAAACCAGAGTCATCTCCATCATCATCTGGGCCACCAGGGACGTCGCTGGGTGGAATGAGTTCGGCTGGTATCGGCTTGGCCACATCGGGTAATGGAGCTGGAATTGCGAGAGGTTGGGCTGGCTTGAGAGCGACTTTCGGCATGAAGTCCGGGGGGAGGGGGGCATCAGTAGCAACAGATGACCCGGATGACTCCCCTGCAGCGAAGCTAACTTTACTTGTCGTGTCCGGGGGCAGAGGAGCCTCCGGAATCTTGTTACTGATGTTGGGTGTATCGGTAACTGCTTCTGATTTGACCTGGGGCGAAAATGGCGTCTTCGGTAGTGAAGATGAAGCTTGGAAATCCGACGGTAACGGTGTCTTTGGTCCAGGGGTATTGCTGTTGTTGAGATTCGCAAAATTGAATGCTGCAGGCTTTGGCTTATCATCCGATGGTTTACCGAATCCAAAGCTGGCGGGGGGAGGTTTAGAGGTTGGTAGTGAAGTGGCTGGGGTAGTCCCAAAAAGTCCACCATTTGCTGGTTTTGTTGATCCGAAGATAGATGTCTTTGGTGCCGCAGGAGTGGATGCTGGGGTTGTGGATGCAAAGTTTGAGGTTTGTCCTTTCGTAGTAGACGTGTCATCTGAATCCATATCGGCTTCTTTGGATACTGGGGCCTTTGCTGCTTCTCCAAGAGCACTACCAAAGTTTCCACCAAAAAATCCGCCTTGAGCTCCGCTTGAAGGCTCGGGGCCATCGTCCTTTGCTGATGGATCCGCTTTGAATGATGAATCAAGTTTGAAACCGCCAGATGCCAGAGAATTCGCTGGCTTGGCTGCGGTGGGAGTTCCCCATGCCGAACCAGTGGAAGGTAGAGAGAAAGGGTTCGGCTTTTGGGTAGGCTGCGAGCCAAAGACACTTGGCGTACTAGCTGGCTGACTGGTTGCAGGTGAAGAAAAGGGATTAGCAGATGACGTTGACTGCGAGCCAAACACACTTGGGGTTCCGGCTGGATTTACTGCAGCAGCTGCAAAACCGCCCTTGTTGGAGGCAAAGGAAGCGAATCCAGATGTAGCTGCAGGCGTGGTTCCAGAAGCTGCCGAGCTACCAAAGACTGAAGCTGGCTTACCCAGACCTCCAGTTTGGCCGAAAGCTGCAGTGGTGTTTGTGCCAGCTGCAGAAGCCCAGGGAGACGATCGATTGCCTAAAGCTGGCGTGCTGGTAGCACCGAAGCTTGGTGTCCCAAAGGCTTGATTCGACGCTGCCGGCGTTGAGCCAAAAGCTGATGACCCAAAAGCCGGGGCATTCGAGATTGTACTTGATGCAGCAGGTGCTCCCCAAGGTGATTGACTCTTCCCAAGCCCCGATGGAGCTCCAAATGCACCTGTGGAAGGGCCGGAGACAGATGGGGTGCCGAATGATGTGGCGGGTTTGTTGCTCCCAAACGCAGAAGTGGTATTGGGTGAGCCGAAGGCAGATGATCCAAATGCTGGTTGGGAAGGAGTGCTGAAAGCGGGTGCCGGAGCCGCTGCTGGTGTTGGAGCTTTTTGAGTCGGTTGAGACCCCGCAACAGCGACGAGACCAGGATATGCTGTGCCTTGTCTGATCGAGTCCATATAAATCACCCACCAAGCAGCTAAGACTCCTTCGTTGTTCAAGACCATAAGAGCAGGTACTGGAAACGGTGACTCGTCCATTTCATCGCCCACAATTGGCTTTTCAACCTTCTCCTTACTTGAAAGATCCATAGCAAGACCAATAGGAGAAGTGTCCGAGAAACTCGAATTCATGGGAAGTGCGGCTCGGCGAGAATCATCAGACATTTCGGTCATGGTGAAAACACCCGTGACCTTGTCTGCTGGCTTATCGGCAGTCAAGGCAACCTTCGACCTGCTAAACAATCCAATATCGGCTGAAGCACTGGATGCAACAATGATCAAATCTTGGAGATTTGGAGGGAAGTCTCTCAAGCGAAGCATAAAGTGATGAGGTGGAAATCGGTTCAGCCCAAATGGTCCCGCAGGATCAGATATCTTCTGAAACGTAAAATTGGTGGGCATCTGCCTGGTAACCAGATGGAAAGTGGAGTTTGGGGCTTGATTGGCATCGAAATTAGATGGCGTGTGTACCATCAAGAATACCAGGTTCTCAAGCCACGTAATAGAGGAGACTAAAAGTGTTAGATAAATCAACAATGGTAAAAAGATAGAGCTAAACTTACCATGGTCACCAGCATTTACACTTGGAGGTCGGGGAATCTCTGCTTTGCCTTCTCCTTCTGGTGTCATTTGATATGCAGTTCCATCACCTAAGCCAGCCACCAGCTGCTTGCCCCTCGCACTCCAGGAGATACAGCTAACACTGTCTTTCAAAACAGGCCCGTTTGAACCAGAAACGAGGGTTCTCTCTTTCAAATTCGCCATCATAAGTTTTCCGTCACTTGTCACCAAAGCAAAAAGCTCGGCCTTTTCCGGAGTTGGGTTGGGTATCAGAGCCCTCAATGCCAAGTCCCCAGTAGGCAGTTGATATGCTGGTTCCGTAGAGCCCTGTAGCAGTGACTGAACCTCATAAACAGCCAGTCCTCCGCCAGTTTCGGCGGACAAGACTAAGTAGATCTCGTCCGCAGAAAACGCCACCTGAGATACCCGCATAGGCATGGGCATTTTCAATTGAGGTTGAAACTGCTTTATGCCAGCTCCTGCCCCTTCAAAGGCCTTGCGAACTGACTCGGTGGACGCGACAATAACTGCATCTGGTCCAGCTGCTGCGACAAGGCCCCGTTGTGAAGCTATGCTCATGAGCGAAGATGTAGGAGGTGGCAGTTGATCCGCAGGCCATGGCGTAGGAAGTAATTGGATTTTGGCATCGCCCGAGAGTGCTCTGAAGCCAAGAGCCTGCGAGATGTTAGAATTGAGGTAAAAGAAACTGCCCAGGGCTCAACATACCTCTGTTTGTATGTCCTCGAGATCGGGACCATTTTGCACATTGGCGCCAGCAGGCGCAGATGACGCAGAGCTCCCAAAGCTAAATGCCATAACTGTCGCAAAGTATCCGGCCTTGGGAGGTGTTTGTTATGGGGAGCTTCTGCGCATTTAGCTGGCGGGTGTTGGAGTCGAAGTTCGAGGCTAGGTGAGAAAGCGCGTTGGTGCAAAGAATGTCCGTCCAAGTAGCTTCAAAGGGAATCTGATACGTTCCGCTTCGGGGCTGGAATGAGATGAATGAGATGTCAGTTTAGGAGGGGCTGAATTCAAGGCGGTATCGTAAGCCCAAAAGCCAGAATATTTTCTTTGGAATATTTCGAGAGGTTGCCTTCCTGCACAGCTGCGCATCAACCACCAACGAAGCTCCGCGCCAAAAAAGTATTGGTCACGTGCACCTCAAGAGCTCGCGTCCAGGCACCGCGACCTCGTCAGCTAAGGTGAAGGTAGCTGCTGAACGAACATACATGCTCAAACAACAAGCTTCCAGGACTTCCACCATCAACACATCTTTCGAGACAACACTTCCACCGTCGCCCTCCCAAAAGAACCTACACATCCGATCAACGGACGCTCCTTGAGCTCCATCTGCCACCATGCCGGGTTTCGACTTCTCCAACCACACCCGCAATGCGGCCCTACACTCAAGAGGTGTTCCACTCCCGAAGGCTACCAGTACCGGAACTACGATTGTGGGATGTATATTTGATGGTGGTGTCGTGGTATGTTTTAGCACTAGATGCTCTGATTTGATGCCCAAGTCTATTGCTGCTACAGCCTTGTTTGCCCAGCAGGCTGGACTTATTCAGGAGCTTCACAGCCATAAACAAGCAGCTAATTATATGGTGCTATAGATCGCCGCAGATACCAGAGCAACCAGTGGACCGATCGTAGCTGACAAGGTAAGCTCAAACGAAGCTGGAGTGTTGAATTCGGACTGACACCACCACCAAACAGAACTGCGAGAAGCTTCATTACATTGCTCCTCATATTTGGTGTGCGGGAGCTGGTACTGCAGCAGACACGGAATTCACAACCGCTCTCATCTCTTCCCAACTCGAACTCCACGCCCTCTCCACCGGCCGCAAGGCACGAGTCGTTACATGCATGACAATGCTCAAGCAGCACCTCTTCCGATACCAAGGACACATCGGCGCATATCTCGTTGTGGCTGGTGTCGATCCCACGGGTGTTGGATTATTCACCGTACATGCGCACGGTAGTACCGATAAGCTTCCTTATGTCACCATGGGCAGTGGTTCTTTGGCAGCCATGTCCATCTTCGAGACCCAGTGGAAGTCATCCTTGACGGAGCAAGAGGCTATCGACTTAGCTTCCAATGCTATCCAGGCCGGTATCTTCAACGATTTGGGCTCCGGATCGAACGTCGATGTTGCGGTTATCACGAAGGAGAAGACGACGCTGAAGAGAGGTTACATCAAGCCCAACGAGCGAAGCAAGAAGCAGAAGAGTTATGTCTTCAAGAGAGGCACTACGGCTGTCCTGAACGAGAAGATCATTACGAGGGAAGAGATCAGCAAGTACGTCACAGTACACGAGCTGAAGGGAGATGAGACTGCGTTGGGAGAGAAAATGGATCTTGATGTTTAGAGCGATAGCGTGCTTGATGGGGAGCATCGCAAATGTATCAACATTCTGGCTTGGAGACATGGCGCAGAAGACCGGGCGTGTATTATGAGCAGCTAAAGAAAATGCACTACTTTCCGCGAGGACATCGAAACATGATATATGCTGTGTTGATTCAGGTCTTTATGGACTACTGAAGGGTACCTGACCCTTTTCACGAGTGAAAGATCAGCCTTTGGCGTACGAAGAAGTGCCTAGGTGTAGCCTTTCCGGGGGAAGACAGGGTACCAATGGTAGGTTGCGTCAGTTATGTCTTTGATTCATCGAGTCCAGCCTATTATTTGCCAGCTTACGTCCCTAGCAAGGACAATGCTTTGAAGCCCTTCTAAGCCCATAGTCCCAGCCCGCTCACCCAACCTCTCCTGCATAAAGGAAGAACCCTAATCACTTAAATTGCCATACAGCCCCTTCTGGTCCCGACCGCTGCTTCTCGGATGCTTGAAACTGTCAACATATATCCTCATCTGGAAAACATGGGTTTCGCCACTCTCATTGGTCAAGATCATATGCTGCCTGAGGCCCTCGAATCCTTGACCTTCTAATCCGTTCCTAGCTTTTCTTTCGGCCGTAAAAGAGATACAACCTCAACCTTCTAGCTATCCGAAACCCAATCGTACCTTGCTCTAGACGTTCCTGCATCTCGATCTAAGGAAACACAAAGCCCGACAAGGCTTCTGTTTGGCTACATTGGCTACATTGGCTGCCTTGGTACCGGCCTCTAGGCTTGCGACTCGCTCAGCCTTGCCCCTCATCAGCAGCCCCGGCCTCTCCCAAGGTCTAGGTACTGCAGCTAGCTAGGGACTGTAGCTAGGCGTACGTATAAGGAGAGGCCCATTCTGTTCTGCAAGATGGATTACTTTACTAGCATCAACGACCAAGGACAAAGTCCTCCCGAGACCAGCCACCATCTTTCTACAGCTTCTCCAACTTCCTCATCGGGCAATACTCAAGCTCGAGCTAGCTCACCTCCAGCTCCAGCTCCCCAGTCAAACTCTCATCCCACATCAGCCTCGTCTTCGTCTGGACCAGCACCTCGAATCAGAAGACGAAACCGCATGATCACGAGTTGTCTCGAATGTCGACGCCGCAAACTGAAATGCAACAAGTCCCACCCATGCACGAACTGCGTCAAGTTCCAGCGGGATTGTGTCTTTTTGGCCCCAGCCTTGGATCAAGCGAGCCAGCTCAAGCTCACGGAGATCAAAGAGAAGGTTGGATCCTTGGAGCGGTTACTGGAACGAGATGTCGCCAAGAATTCTGCACAGAACTCAAGCAGTTCTCCAAGTCATGATAGGTATGTAGGGTAATGGGGGAAGCACAAAATTTTCACATTTCCTCTATTTTTTCAATGTCTCGGGATTTTCGAGAGACATTTCTTATCCTTCTTCTTCTCAGCACATTTCTAGAGGCACAATTACTGATTCCTAGGTAAAGAGCCTTGCCAGATGATGCAGATGATGACCTGCCCGCCAACGAAGATGAGAAGGACTTGGAGCCAACTCCTCTTGCCGTGGTGGATGCCGCGTATGAAGTCGATGGGGAGGACGACGATCTTCTAGATCTAGGAATTCAACTCGGAAAAATGAGAATTACAGAGCGTATTGGCGGCTTCTTTAGGCCAAAGATATCCGAAGAGGTTTGTCCGATTTTCTACTATCAGATCCTATCACTAAAAAGTGCTTGTTGTTCTTCAACGGGGAATTCCCACTACCTCAAGCGAGGCTTCCCGTGTTTCGAGGTGGCGATAGTTTCCTAAAGGGGTAGTTCTCAGTAACGGGACCAATTCAATTTAAATGTATCGCCCTACGCTGTGTCAAAGAAAGATGGCGGCAATCATATGGCATCGGTTTCGGGGTACATTTAGTCTCTGTTGAGTTGACGAGATTCGAAGCTACTCCACTTGTGGAATCTCTCACCAATCCACACTGGCGAAATGTATTTGTATTGTGTGATTTATCTTTACTCGGAGCTTTGTTTCTGCGTTTCAACTTGTACGGCCATACAGGTTCTGCATTTTGCATGGGCCGATATCTAATAACGTTCCTGTTTGGCCAAGTGGATCCCCTTATATTTCACGGTTTATTTCCTGTTCCCATTAAATAGTCACTACAAGAATCAAATTTTCATTCAAGCTCTTCACTAACACATCTTCTCAGTTGGAATACACGATGTCAGATACCTATATGACAGGCGACAAGAATATAGATGACGGAAAAGCCGTTTCACCACCCCACATCGCCGTCCCTCTCCCACCAGCATCCGAATGGCTGAAAGCAGGACCCCAATACATCATCCCAACGTCCGGATTCTTCTTCGGCGGAAGCGGATCCCAAGCTTCACTGATCGATTTCCTCCCCTCTCGAATGGCTGCAGATCGATTAATTCAACAGTACTTTGCGTATGTTCATCCTCTCTGCCAGATTGTTCACCGACCTACTTTTGAGAAGGAGTGGGATACCTTCTGGGATGAGGTTAGTCTTGGTATTGAACCACCCAATTCAGTGCAGACCATTGTCTTCGCGGCGATGTTCTCTGGTGTTGTTAGCATGGATGATTCTGAAATCCTGCGGGAGTTCGGTGTATCAAAGGTATGTTTAGACTTATTTCACACAAGATCAGGTCAACTGATAGCTCCTGGAATTTTATGTACTGACTTTGCTCCCTACCCTTAGGCTAGTCTGGTGGACAACTTCAAGCTTGGCACAGAAACAGCTCTCGCTAGAGCCAATTTCCTGCGGACAACCAAGATTGAGACTCTTCAAGCATTCGTCATGTACCTGGTAAGTTATCTCCAGATCTGAGACTCGCCTAACTGACACCTTCTCAAGATACCACTTTGTCGGTCAGAAATGTCACGAGCGCACTCAGTAATCCTAGGTGCCGCCATCAGAATGGCCGAATGCATGGGTCTCCACCGAGATGGTCAGACGTATGGTATGAACCCTCTCGAGACACACGTACGGCGCCTAGTCTGGCATCAACTCTGCTTCCTAGATATTCGGACCTGCGAGGCACAAGGACCACGACCGACCATCAGACGTGATGAATTCGACACAAAGCTACCACTCAACGTCAACGATGTCGATCTCCATCCTACCGGAAAGGCACCTGCAGGTGCAGATAAATGGACCGATGCTACATTCTCACTTATTCGCTTCGAGATCAACGAGATGATGCGAACGATTTGGATAGACAGACCGCGAATCGAGAGGAGAAAGATCAGCTTGACGGCTGTTCTCAGCAAGATTGAGACATTCCGTGCTAACATGGCTGCGAAATACGACCATCTGATAGATGATAAGATACCACTGCAGAAGTGTGCAAAGCTCGTCAAGGTAAGCATCCTCCGTAGTTCAGACTGGTCTCATCAACCAAGGTTCTTGCTAATCCCATCTATCTAGGCACTTTTGATGTCTAGACTTCACATCATGGTCCTCCACCGCTACCACAACTCCGTCTCAGCGCCCATGCCCGACCGCCTCCGACACATCATGCTCGCCGCCGGCACCACAACCCTCGAAACCGCCGTCGCACTAGAGACGATCCCCGACCTACGTCCATGGTCCTGGTACGTCGGCGCCTACCAGCAATACCACACCGCCTTCCTCCTCCTCATGGAGATCTACGTGTACCCGCAGCGCAAGGAAGCCGACCGGATCTGGACATGTCTAGACTACATATTCGAGACTGAAGCCTCGCTCCCGCGCCGCGAGAAGGGCAAGAAGATCCTCATGGAGCTGCAGCAGAAGACGGCCGTCTACCAGAGCATGCGCGGCATGCGCGCACCGGTCGTCATGCAGAAACATGTCGGGCAGAGGGAACCGCGAGTCTCGGATAAGAATATCATGCGAGATCTGAAATACATCACTCCTGAACAGGAACGGAAGTCTAACCAGGGTCAGGACCAAGAGTGGGACCGAGAGCGAGAACAGGAGCAGATGTCGCCGCTATCTGGGTTCCAGCCATTGAGCAGTTACGGCCCGCCTGTGACGCTGGGTGTTGCTTCTGGGCTGGGGGGTCCGACAACGATAGGAAGGGTTCCGCTTGGGCAGGATATGCAGTTCGCGGGTGTGTCTAATGGAGAGAGCTTGTGGGCTTTCCCAAACAGTCAGAGTCCCGAGGCGAGTTCTGATACGACGAGTCTGTCGGGTCATCAAATCGCTGGTGGGGGTGGAAGTGGGGGTGGTAGTATTGGAGGCGGTGCTGGTACTGGTGCTGGTGTGGCTCAGAATACCGGTATTGGACAGCAGGATGATCTTATGGCTGATATTGACTGGGTTTGTCTTGCTTTTCCCCATTTCCCTCTGATGCAGTATTTGTAGGATCACTTTTGCTAACCAGTATCCTTCTTTTTAGGATGCTTTCGATGCACTTTTCCCACCCGGACGCCTACACGCCGAGCCAGAGATCCCTGGTTTCCCATTCAATAATATAGGACAGTACTAATGCTACATTACCTACCGGCCTACCCGCCACACCACACCAACTTCGGCTGGGTCAAATGGAATGAGTCCGTCTGATTTCCCAAGCTCTGTTTTGTTTTGTTAATCTTTTTGTTTTGAGTAACGCGAAATGAGCTAAAGTGGGCGGGATAGAGGGGATGGATGGGGAGAATTGAAAGCTCACGCTGAACTCACGAGTCTATGACTTTTTGTTTTTTGTTTTTTGCGCTAGATAATGAATGATGGATGGATGGATGGATGACTTCACTTATTATAGTCTACTGTTTTTTCACGGGACGGAATAGAATGGATGGGGAGGTTACCTAGGCAATCTTACATCCTGACTTTACTAGGTAGATTGAGTAAGGAAGCGAATGAAATGAATTACTGCCTTTCACTACACGGTCTCGAAAGTTGTTGTTGGATCATTAAGTGAGAATACGTTTCTGTGTCTTAGGAATGTAAAGGGAAGGGAGAAAGACAAAGGGGTTCTAAGAGTCGTTTATTAGTAGGGGTCGCGTGTATGTCTCGCTTCTTGGCAGTCTACATTGCTTATTAGTATTTCACAAATTACGCATGTTATATTTAGTCTCTTCTACCCCTTAGTCTCCAGCGGGAAGAGCTACATTATGTCAACAGCAGAGAAAAACGTATCATCTGCTCATCCAAGCAACAAATGAATGATGAAGGTGGGCTAGTAAAAGTCGGTGGCCATGTACGAGGATGACTAACGAGAGAGCAAGTAAAGTAGTCAGTCCCTTTTTGGATTTCCAAAAGTTAAATGCAAAGGTACAATTCCTTCCCCGCACTGTCCATTAGACCATCCTTTCACAATTGTAATACAGAAAAAGGCACAATTTTTTTTACAAAATTCATTTTTTGGGCCATGCTATCTATCCGTCTAAACGCCCCCCGAGGTCAGGAAGAAAAAAATCACGTAGCCTCCACTGCTCTCCTCTTCCCTTTCCGCCGCAGTTGACACATCCATCCATCCCCACAGAGAGAAGGGAAGAGAAGCAAGCAAATACAACCGCAAATGCTCCATCAACGCGTGGAGAGAGAAGATGAAAAAGAAGAAGTCCGCAAACAATGCCGATAGGGGAAAATCAAAAGAAGATGACCTAGCAGGAGCAAGCCAGTACTATGGGAGAAGATGAAGTTCCAGGACCTCCACACACACATGGATGGGAGCCGTTTGTCATGGGCTTTTGTCTTCGTTCCTCGTGCGTTCGTCCGTAACTTCATTCATTCCTTTCTTCCTTGTTCCTTTCCACCCTTCCATCTTCCGATCCCTAGTATGATTATTCGATGACGCTCTTTCTTCCAAGTCGCTCACTGCTCGATTGCTCCCCAGCAAAGACAGAAAAAAAAAACCCAATCCATGTATGAAATGCGAAAGAGAATATCTCGGTCTTGGTCTCGTGGTTCTAGGTCCGTATACATGCCCCATTTATTGGGAAGCGCACTGAACACGCTCGCCGCCTGGGTGTCCATCCTCGTCATCCTCGTCCATTGCGGTTGCTTGGGCTCGTGCTTGCTGGGCGGGGTCGACGTCCTCGAAATCGACGGTTTCCGTCATTGTATCCGCTGGTGGGGTGGCGATTGTCTTCGACCGGGGGATGATGGCCTTGAGGGCTTCGAGAGCGGCTGGGTCTTCTGTGAAGTTCTTCTCAGGGAACTTGACATCGAATTGGACGTACATATTGCCGAAGTCGTGGTGACGATACGATGGCATACCCTGGCCTCTAATTAACTTTACGGTGCCTGGATTCTGTTAGCAGATGATAAAAATAATACGGGGAATTGGGAACTGACCTGGTGAAATGACCTCTCCGGGAAGAATGTCAACGCTCAACCACCGGTCGTCCAAGTGCTCTACGAAGATGGTTCCTCCGGCAAGTGCTGTAACAAGATCGATCTCGGCTTGGTAGAAAAGGTCGTCGTCTTTTCGTTGGAACCTGGCATGGGGCTTCTGTTCGATCTCGAAAATGACATCTCCTGGTTGGACACCTGGAGTCTGGTCACCTTCACCACGGAAGTCGATCTTGTGTCCAGTCTTGACACCTCTGTCCACATGGACGTGGAGGACCTTTCTCTCGACAACTGTCTTCTTTCCGTTACAGGCCTTGCACCTATCCTTCTCGCGGATGATCTCTCCCTCACCATTACAGTCTGGGCAGACAGTTTGGAATCGCTGGATCATTGGGCCCATTTGGCGCATCATGGTCTTCATACCGTGACCATCACAGCCGGCACACTTCTTGACAGCACCCTCCTTTCCACCACGGCCATCACACTTCGAGCAGATAACCGACTTTTGGAGCGCAAGCTTGGAAACCTTGCCGCGGTAGATATCCTCCAGCGAGACCTTGTGTACGTGGTGAATTGTCCGGGCCTTTGGTGGTCCACGTTGTTGCATACCACCACCGAACATCCCTCCAAGTCCACCGCCGCCGCCGAAAGCTCCACCTCCACCGCCAAAGAATTGGGAGAAGAGATCCTCAGCGTTCATGCCTCCTGCAGCTCCGCCGCCTTCCAGTCCTTCCTCGCCATACTGGTCGTAGATAGAACGTTTTTGAGGGTCGGAGAGAACTTCGTATGCGTGGGAGAGGTCCTTGAACTTGTTTTCCGCATCGGGGTTGTGTGCGTTCTTGTCTGTAAGCTTTGTTAATTATGTGCCCAAGTGAGTAAGACATATCCAAACGTACCAGGGTGATGCTTCAGAGCCCCGATCTTGTATGCTTTCTTCAACTCTGCCTCTGTGCAGGTTGGAGCCACCTATGACTGCCATCAGCTTCCTATCTCGTACCGAGAACGAGGTAAATGCTTACACCAAGGATATCGTAAAACTTCGTGTCCTTTGCCATTTTGGCGTCTTGGATATGTAAAGGGGAGAGTTAGAGAAGGTATTCGAAGTGTCCACCAAAATCTATCTGCGGTATGCGATCGAGCCTTATGGATTGATCGCGCGTTGTCTGGGTGGCGGGTGAATTCTACACCGTAAATACCGTCAGTCAGAAATCAATAGCGAAAACGCAATCGCAGACCGCAGGACGTCAAGATCGAATTCACTGATGGTAGATTGAAGACGCAACGGAGTCCAGGCAACAGAGGAGGTTGACTTACAGAGTGATTGCTGAGGCTGAGGCTGGCCTTGTTGCGCGCACAAGGGATGTTTTTGCCTGGAAGAGTGAGAGTCGCAAACTATGCCGAGTAGAACTCCAAACTATGTCGACGGTGCGAGAATTTCAGAATGAGGATTGAGAGTATGTAGTTGTATGAGGAGGTGTTTTTGTGTGAACAACGGAGGGTCGAAGGTGAAGATGTTCTTCGATCTCTGGGCTGCTTGCTTGCTCACTTCTCTTTCGTCTGCTGAAGCAACCAAATACTGCAGGCAGGGCGGGCCTTTGCTGGGCCGTGATTGATAAAATGTCGGGCTTGACAGGGATCTCCGGTGAGTTTGCGATTCTAGCACCATCTATCGAATTCGAGGCCGTGGCGGCTGAGAAGAGCAGAGAACACCAACCACAGATGGGGAGGCAAGATGATTCGGGATATGAATCGCTCGAACAGTCAATACACTCCTCGATTTCACCAATTTTATTTATGATTTTTATGTCGTTGCAGGCAAGTAATTGTTCTCTGAACTCTTTCCATTTCTCTTCCAAATGCAGTCTAGCGGCTGCTGCGGGACATGATTGCTCCATGTCTCGGTAAAGACGCCAATCAGAGCGGGCTCATTGGATTTCTTATCGATGATAAGGGATGATGGATTGGAAGATGATGCTGGTGTTTGGGCAGATGTGCAGCAAAGGAAATTTTCACAAAGCTGTCCTACCTCATTCAATGCTGTGAATTATCACAAAGATACCTATCCGGACTAGCATAGCCTACTACGCCATTGCTACAAATGCCAGCTTTCCACCTTGTCTGAAGACTATAGTGGCTAGATGCTATCTTAAGTTATTGCTTGTTGGTGGAGGGGTAGAACTGTGGAGGGGTAAGATGGCAGTTACTGTATTCTAGCAAAACACAGGGATGAATTTATCAGTGAAAGAAAAGTCTTATAACTTTTTATGATAATTTACCTCCCCTAACAAATCTCCAGTACGAACATTGCAACCATTAACAAAATGTATTTGCAAGGCAATGTCATAGTCTCATGTAACGGATCCCGCCGATTTTCATCCTCTGTACCTTAGATAACGCCTCCTCATGAATCATTGAACCACTTTTCTCACTTCCTCCTTTCCTCCATTTCTTCCATACTTCCTTCCTCTCAATTCCATCTTCCACCATATCACCAACAACCCATCCACAATGAATGACAAAGAAGGCCTCGCAATCGCCATCGAAGAGGCAAAGACTTCTTACCAAGAAGGTGGCGTGCCCGTAAGAGCCCCCACTCTTCTACTCCCTTCTTTGTGTGTGTGAAGAAATACCACATGATTCAATTTGCGAGATGGCTTTTTGGATATGAAGGAAATCTACTCTGCCGGATTGTGTGAGCAGAGACTTGAAGTGGCGCTGGAAAGAGTGCTTTGTAGAAATGCAACTTAGGAGATTGAACCAGACAACGCTATCTCAAGGCTGATATCAAGATTCGGCAAACTTGAATATATTTGATTGTTCATCCGAATTTAAACAACTACGTTATTGACGATGCTAACCTCAAATCTATAGATTGGAGCCGCTCTAGTATCCAAAGATGGAAAACTCCTAGGAAGAGGGCACAACATGCGCGTCCAAAGCGGGAGTGCAATCCACCACGTACTGAACCCCAACTCAACTCCCTCTATTCCCACCTTTCCACCCATCTGTTTATCTTATAACCTCTACTAACCCACCACCAGGGCGAGACATCCGCGCTCTACAACTCCGGCCGTCTCCCGGCCTCAGCATACAAAGGCGCTACAATGTACACCACGCTCTCCCCATGTGACATGTGCACAGGCGCCTGTCTCCTGTACGGAATAGGCAGAGTGGTGATTGGAGAGAACAAGACTTTCCTCGGCGGTGAGGCGTACTTGAAGCAGAGGGGTGTGGAGGTCGTGGTGTTGGAGAATAAGGAGTGTCAAGATTTGATGGATTTGTTCATTAAAGAGAAGCCTGAGGTTTGGTGAGTTTGTCCCTACCAAAGGCACCTTAAGTTTTGTGGTGAAGTGGTGAGAAGATGGGGGCTAACTTAAGGGAATAGGAATGAGGATATTGGTGAGGAGGAGAGGGTTTATTCGAAGGAGTTAAAGTAGAATAGGTAGGCACAGTTGAGAAAATTGGAAAGTGGAGATTGCTGAGCAACTTTATACATTTTTTCTTCGTGGTGCATCATCTCTATTTGCTAGTTATTCTGTGGATTTCCTCAAAGTAGAATTTCAGGTCATCAGGGTTGACACCGGGTGTGATACCTATGCAGAAGTCAGAAAACGTCAACATATTAGCTGTATACGGACTTACCGTGACCGAGGTTAGAAATCCAGCCTTGTTTTCCACCTCCAAAACCAGCAATCATCTTCTCTAGAGTAGCAGTTATATTCTCCCGAGTTCCGTACAGGATTCCAGGATCGGCATTTCCTTGAAGAACCACAGGTCTATCTCCTCTGACCTTGAGAGCCTCAGCGGGATCTTGCAACCAGTCTAGTCCAACAACTTGATATCCGAGGTCACACAGTGAGTCTAGCGCATACCAAGCTCCTTTGGCGAAGACAACCATTGGCACAATCTCCAACTTCTTCTCCTTCAGTCTCTTGGGGAGGTTCTCGGAGATGTATGCAAGGTATGGCTGAGAGAACTCCTTGAAAGATGTTGGTGATAATTCTGCCGCCCACGAATCGAAGACTTGAACAATCTAGGAATGATTTAGTGATGTCCTCCCAAAACTACTATAGCAAGCTTACCTGAGCTCCAGCTTGAACTTGTAATGCCAAGTATTCCACACAGACTTCAGCAATCTTCTGTAGCATAGCCTTAGTCTCTTTGGGATATTTGTAGATCCAGGTCTTCGTCTGAATGAACAACTTGCTTCCACCTCCTTCAACCATGTAACAGAATAGAGTCCATGGAGCACCACAGAAACCAAACAATGGGACACGGCCCTTCAGCTTATGTCTGGTCATAGTAATAGCCTTATAGACGTAGTCCAGCTCCGCAGCAACATCCACCTCCTTGCTAAGCACTTTGTTGTACTGTCCATCATCTGGGGACTTCAACGGGTCCGGGAAATGCGGACCCTTCTTGTCAACCATCTCCACTGTCATTCCCAAAGCTTGTGGTACAACCAAAATATCCGAGAAGATGATCGCAGCATCTACGAGACCGGCGAATCGATCAATGGGTTGGAGAGTTAGGGTTGAGGCGATTTCTGGCGAGCGGCAGCATTCGAAGAAGTCATTCCCTCCTTTGGCTTCATGGTATTCGGGGAGATATCTTCCAGCTTTTCAGACAATTAGACAATAATAATTTAGTAGTCCGGAATATAAACATACCTTGACGCATAACCCACATAGGAGGTCTCTCTACTTTCTGGCCTGTCATTCAATGTAAGCGTCATTACTTCATTCGAAATATGTTAGATCATACCCCATGCTGTTCTCAGAAGAAGATCATTCTTCAATGGCTCGAATTGGTGTGCCATTGCGCTTAAGTCTGGATATTTTGGAGACGTTATGAAGAAGGTTGGTCGAACAGGAAGTTCCTGCAATCTTATGCCACTTTCAACAGCAACACCCCGCCGAGGCTGAACTTTGGTTCCTGATCGACTCCACATCTCGCTAGCTTGTTGACAGGGGCTTCGCTGTTCAAGCCACTGCGGCCTTACAATGATTGTCAGGCACCTATTTTCTCAATGTCCAAAGCAGCTTCGTGACATTCAAATCTCAAGCTTTGCATCTTCAATTCCCATTCTGTGAGGAAATTGGGCGCTGCGCCTTTCTTTCTGTGCAGCATTGTATCAATTGATGATTCCCCCACCCGAAGCCCTCAACTCGGCACCTGCTCAACGAATGCAGCGAGCCATCGAATACCAATAGCCCATGCTTCCTCCAGCTCCTACCTGCCGCCGAGCACTGCAGCGACAGATCTACACCCCTTCAGACTCAGTCTGGATATCTGATGAAGCTCTGAGCCTGGTATTCCAGCGTTTCTGTGCGGTCTCGAAGACCAGGAAACGCTATGGAAGCTTCGTACCGGGACCGTTGGAGAGTCGGCGAAGGCTGGGAAAGAGGCGGATGGCACTTCAAGCCGATGCTACTCCTACACCCGCATCTGGGATTGCAGCTCTATGGGGTTCGTTTGGGGGTTCTCTTTGGGAGGTGGACAGGACAAGATGGGAGTGGCAGCCTCCTACAGCGCCGAATACGAGGACTGAAGAAGCTCCGTCTGCTCTACCACAATGGCTGGTAGAATGGGGTGCTGCTCCAGAAGCTCGTCCGGATTCGTCTACACAAACGATCTCCATACCTAGCACACAGTTCAAGGCCTTGCCTTTCAGAAAGGAGACTCGATCATTTCGGAAGGCTCTCAAACTCTGCAACCCCGAGGATGTACCAACACTGTGTAACGACTTCAATCGAAAGTTGACGCAATCCCTTTCTCTCGGCCTTCACACGGAAGAAACTCTTTCCTACACTATGGACTTATATTTCCTGGATATACGGCAAGCATTTTTAGATTCAGACCTAGCGAGCCAACAATCTCTCGCGCTGTGCCAAGCTATGTGGGATGGAATCTCAAGCAGCAAAGTGATACGTCCCTCTGACCTCGGGGGCGATACCATGAGAAAATTTATGGCCATTCTGAGCGATATTTCGATGTCAGAAGGGTTGCAAACTTTAGCCAGTAATGTCTTCTCTACGGTCTCCCGAACTCAACTGCAGGAGATGCATCCTGGCATAGCTCGATTGGTGAATTCATGCGTGTTGAGCTGGCAAGGCGAAGACGCACAACACTTTGACGGATCAGGCCTGGCTTTGGCTGTTCAGAGTGTGGAAGAAGCTACACGTACCGTCACCTCTGTTGCGAATTTGACGGCATCACTGGAAAAGAGCTCGAGATATGAGGAGGATCTTCAAGCATTTCGTCAGGCTCTGCAAATAGCCAGGGAAGCCATTGTATCAAGCGCAGAATATATAGAAGAGGCGGAGTGCACCGTCACACCTCACCAGCGAAGTATCAGAGCTCTCACGGCGACTCTTAGCTCCCTACCTCCTGGAATCCTGAGCGCAATAGTCCATCAATGCTCAAGCCATCTTCCGAAACACACAAACAGTACCATTGAAACATCAGCGAGCTCGATTCAATACAGCTGGCTGTCTGTAGTTGCCCAGTTGCCGAACGTGGATGAGAAATTACTTCTGGAAACCTGGAGGCGGTTTGGTGCATTCCTTGGCCAAGGACCAGCTGCTGATATAATACTCAGCAAATGGATTTGTGACAGTCTATTCAAGCGGCCAGCTTTAGCGAAAGTTATCTTTGATGTTGCGGCTTCTCAACGCCGTCATAAAGATCACAGTACTTTGCTTTATGTGATAGACGGGGAAAGAGAGAACTGCTGGGGCAAGATGAGGCTCCTGTTCAGGTTATTGGACAAGCTTAAACAGCATCAGTCTGTCTACAAAACACTCATCCATCTCAACAAGCTGGGAGTCAGGGTTCCAGCAGATATCATGGACGAGACCCTCGAGCACATGGCTATTGGGGATCCTCTACTAGCCCAGAAAGCATTTCGACTCTATCGGTTCATGCGATACAACGGCGTGCCACTACGATTAGAGAGGTGTCCGAACTTCATCTTCTCAATGATTGATAACCCCCACATCAGTTCCAGCATCATCTGGAAGTCTCTAGGCATCCCACTCTACGAGTCCCTACCCTCTCAATCACTGGCAAGCCTGGTTTCCAACAAATCACAAACCCAAAAGGCTCTCAGCCCTGCTGCGGTGGAATATTTCACTCGAATGGCAACACTCTTCGCTTACTGCAACGAGCGAACACAACGAGTTGCTTTCCGAAATGTGATGCAATGTCTTTTCCATCTCCGCAAGCACAGTGCTCCGATAACACCAGATTTCACAAGAGCCATGGTCCATGCGGGGATCACGAGGAAGGTCTCAAGTGATGGATGGATTGCTAAGGAGAGAGCTGAATGGCTGCTGGAATTGATTGAGAGGGTTGAGGGAACAGATGTGGCCCTGACTGTTCACGATGTTGTTGTGGCTTGGAATCAACATGTTTCCGAGAGGGTCTCAAGAAGAGATAAGGATAGGAATGTGTTGGGTGTTGGACCTATAGATTAGTTACATTTTAGTTAGAGTCGTTGAATGCGAATACCCATTTACACTGTCCAACTTGTTATGTCTTGTCATTTGTGCTCATTTGCCTAGGATAGATACATACTCGTTGTAAGAAGCAATAGCAGCGCATTAACTAGGTAGTCACATACAAGTCAATTTCGTACCAAATCGCATGAGATGTTTAGATGTGCGATGTAATGCAAAAAGTTTCCGGGTATCCTTGCTCACAACAATATCCCAATCTATCTATCCCCTATTCACTACCACCCCTCGCTCCTCACTCCTCCCCACCATCTCCCTCCCTCTTCCTCAAATTCTCAAGCCCATACAACAAATTACCCAATCTTCCCACCGCACCAACTTCCCCGTCACTCTCCACCTCCCCCTCTGTAAAAACCACTCCACCTCCCACCAACATCCCATCCTGAAACTCGAATGAATTCAGACAGTTAAAACGGTCAGCGGTGTTACTTCTGAGCTCGTTCGTTGAACCTGGCGAGTGGATCGTGTCGATGGAGACGATGAGTTTGGATGGGAGGACGGTGATTGCGAGAGCGTTGCCTGGTAGGGAGAGGGTTTGGTTGTGTTCAAGCTTATTTTGAGATGTTAGAGTGAATTTGAAGAGTGCTGGGACGCTAGATTTTCTGTCAGTTGATATTCCGCCACGAGATGGATGACATGGAGACTTACCCTTCACAAGTAATGACAATGATATCCCGCATCTCAGATCCAACAACTGTCTGAGTACTGAAGATTCCCGAGACAGCAATCTTCGTAGCCTCACCCGGAACATCACTCTCCTTTAGCATATCTAAGCTTCTCCGTAAGACATCGATGTGCGTCTTCAGATTAACCTTCGAGACAATCTTCCCAGCCAACCACTCCCAAACAAACAACTCATCCTCTCCACCCCCAGAGATCAAAACTCCAGGTCTCGAGCTCGGAAAGCAGAGTCTAGTAATAAACTCCGTATGGCCAAGACAAAACCCCTCAATGATATGCGCTTGCGGGATTCCTCTCGAGATACGGATATGCTCATCGCGATCAGCAGTGACGATGTAATTCCGTTCCTGGACCTCAACAAGCGCCACATCCGTCAGCATCGAGACATGACCCAGCAAGAGCTTGTGCTCAAAGGTAGGCTCTGCTTTCTCGGTCGGCCGGTTGGTCTGGCGCTTTTGGTTCTCGAGCGCTTTGCGGTTGCGCTGAGAGTGGATTGTTAGTTCGTTTGCAGCGGGGATGAAAGGTTTAGATGATGTTGGTTCGGGGGTTTGAGGGGCCGGATTGGGTTCCAATGTGGGTGTTGGGGAGGGAATTAGGGGGAGAGAGTAGACGTCGCCGAATTTGTCGGCGCTGATTATGGTTTTGTCGTCGGCTGAGATGGTGATTGAGCATGGTCGTTTGGGCATGGCGCTGGATGGAGTTAGTACAACTTCCCGTTGAAGCATTTTTATCTATGGGAATACTTACCGTTGACTTATATGTTGGAACCTGTGAGATCCACCTTCCTCAACACTCTCGAACACTCTGATACTCTTGTCTTCTCCGGTGACAACAATCACGTGTCTCCCATCCTGCGTAGCAGCCAGAGCAATCACAGCTGGGGCTTGTAGACCACTTGCTACAGCATCAGACCTGTTGTTCTGCTTTTGCTTCTTTTTCTTCCCATCTTGCTGTTCTTTGTCGGCGTTTGGCGTTGAGGTTTCTTCGCTCTTCGCTTCGACGTTTTCAGAAGACAACTTCCTCTTCTTTGCCGGTGGGCCATTTGCCTCAAGATCTCCTCCTTCTGTTGGCGTTTCCAGATTGAGAGTCTCTTCTTTCTGCTGGGTCTCCGTGGCAGGAACTTTCTCCTTCTTGACCTCCTGAGAGGCTGGACATGTCCATGTAGACAGTAATGAACCGGTTTCCACATTGAATGAATGGATACTCGACCCTCGGGCTGCAACCAGGATATTACCACATGTTACCATACATTGATACGGCATCTGTGGATAGACCATTTTGAAATGTGATCGTCTGACAGACCTCGATCAAATACAATTGAACTGTGCTTCTGGGAGTTGGTGATTCTGACTGGCAATGACTCAAAAAGGCATCTGTGGGCTCTATTTTGCGAAATGTGGTGCTGGAATTTTGGAAACTTCGAGAATACCAAATCTGGACTTTGGAAACTTATCCGTAATGGGTTTCTCAATAATAATTAGATTCAATGATCGCGTTCCCATCGAATCTAAAAGTGAGGTTGAAAAAAGTTCACGAGGCTGGAGCAGGGATTGAATCGCTGCAGCCAATCAAAGGACTAGCGTTCGCTAGCGCACACCTATCTCCCACAATCAAATCCGCGATTTTCAAGCTCCGGCCCTTTCTCCTTCTTCATCATCAACAGCTTCACGTCTCAAATTCTCGAGACAATTTTCCAAGACACCCTTCATCTGACCCTTAAAACATCCCTGCCTTCACTTAAGAAGATATGGGGGGCAGATCCGAGAACAAGGCCGGCTACTTCGATAAGCTCAAGGCTCTCCTTGAGGAGTACAAGAGTATCTTCATCGTCGGCGTCGACAATGTCAGCTCCCAGCAGATGCACGAGATCCGACAGTCCCTCCGTGGTGAGGGTGTCGTCTTGATGGGCAAGAACACCATGGTGAGTTTCATGAACTGGAATCTGGAATTGCAACAATAGCCAGCGCGGATGCTAATCTTCATCTTTAACAGGTCCGTCGTGCCATCAAGGGCTTCCTTTCCGATTCCCCCGAGTACGAGCGTCTCCTCCCATTCATCAAAGGCAACGTCGGATTCGTCTTCACCAACGCCGACTTGAAGTCTATCCGTGACAAGATTCTCGCCAACAAGGTTGCCGCCCCAGCAAGAGCTGGTGCCGTCGCTCCCGCAGATGTCTACATCCCAGCCGGTAACACTGGTATGGAACCAGGAAAGACCTCTTTCTTCCAGGCTCTCGGTGTCCCAACCAAGATTGCCCGTGGTACCATTGAAATTACTGCCGACTTGAAGCTCGTCGAGGCTGGTACCAAGGTCGGAGCTTCCGAGGCTACCTTGCTCAACATGTTGAACATCTCTCCCTTCACCTATGGTATGAGCATCTCTCAAGTCTACGACGCCGGCAATGCCTTCCCACCCAGCGTTCTTGACATCGAGGAGTCCCAATTGCTCAAGTCCTTCTCGAGCGCCATCGCTACCATCGCTGCTATCTCCTTGGCCGCCAACTTCCCAACCCTTCCATCTGTCATGCACTCCGTTGTCAACAGCTACAAGAAGGTCTTGGCCGTCGCCGTTGCTACCGAGTACAGCTGGACCGAGATTGAGGAGCTGAAGGACCGCATCGCCAACCCAGACGCCTACGCATCCGCCGGACCCGCCGCCACCACCGAAGCTGCCCCAGCTGCCGAGGCCGCTAAGGAGGAAGAGGAAGAAGAGGAGGCCGAGGACTCCGCTGATGAGGGTTTCGGAGGCATGTTCGACTAAACAGGTCGTCATTTCGCATCAAATGATGTCTTTTCATGGGGGTTTAACGACACGAATCATGAATTGCACATAGAGGATATGCAGAAACACGAATCTCATTAGGGAAACGACTGGCTGAGCATTACGAATATGAGTGAATACGAATGGAGGTGACAAGCTAATCCAGAATTTGGATGTTGTCGTGCAAAATCAAAAGGTTAGTCCGAAATTTTCTCGCTTCACCACCCACACCCTCCACCATAATGATGAACGATCAAAAGCTTTTTAACCCTTAATGGAGTCACACCTCCTTGAAGACCAAAAACAACATACTCTAATTTTTTACTGACCATGGATTTGTCTCGCTCTCTCGATATTTCTACAAGTTTATCTTGATCAGTTTGCTAACAATCCGCAAAGTGCCAGATTTCCCGCCCCACAATTTTTCAACCCCACCCAACAGTAAAGCGCCCTCTACGAACACACAAAACCCGCATGGTACCAACGCCTGTAGAAGTGAACGTCTCTAATTGCATACTGAACGTCACCAATCCTACCTATGACTTTCTCCAGACGCTGATTCTGTGGTTAAACTCCCCGTTGTGATTCAATGTTCCTACCTATGTGCCCACCCATCCCAACAACCAAAGTCTCTTGGTATACCTACTTTTGTGGAACCAAATTTCTCCAATTCCTTCTGAATGTCTCCAATTCTGCACGAAGCTCCCCCAGGACCTCCTTCATGTCTAAACTTGCCGTCGTGGTAGCTGGCCAATCCCTCCCAGCCGGATTCCTTCCAGCTCCTACTGGAATCAGCATTTAGCTCTAGCATGCATTATTGAATGTCGTCAATTCTACACCGGACTTTTCCAACGTTCCATGGCAACCTCCCTCCGATTGACGTTCCCTTAAATTGCTTTTCCACCTTCTCATTCGTCGCCCTCCCAATAGCCTCATCCAGTCCTACCACCCGCACAAGTTAGGTAATGTCTCTAACTCCACACAGGACTTTCACTTTCCTCAAACCATTCCACAACCTTTCATATCCGGTCCAAAGAATCTCCTAATCATATATTAAAATACTCTGTAACCTTCAACCCGTACACGACTGCACTCCAAAGGTGCCCTACTGTATCAAACAATAACACCCTCCCTTTCAACATCCCACCAACAGTCAACCTGTCATCGGCTTCAACACCCACGACCCACAGAATAGGAGTAGGATCATCTCTTGTGCATACCTTACAGGGGAATACTTGTAGTTGCGTCCAATGTTTGACGTCTTTGGATTTACTGGGCACTGTACTCGTGTTTTTTGTTGGAAAAAAGAAAAAATCATTCCCTGAGTAATACCTTACTCGTCGGTGTGTGTAAAGTAATATGCCCATATATCCTTCTCGCCCATCTCTTTTTAAAAAGAACGAAAAATCCTTTCCTTTGTGGGTAGCTAATCCTAAAATCGTGAATGTCTTTAATTCTATTTCTACGATGAGGTTACTCGAAAGTCAATTTCTGATTTCTCTACAGCTATGTTGTATATAAATGCAATACAATGTTACTATATTCTATATACACATCCTCCTCTGTGTTTAACCTATGTATCTTTATATCCAACATATATAAATTTGTTTTAAACTCCCTTGGAATTCTCCTCGTGGTAACCCGACATCTGCATAGCTGAAAAGTCTACAGTCCTACATGAAGCTTACCATAATAAATATCCCATGGTAAAACTGTACAACATCTCACAACGTCTAACCTATCTATCATCTTCTCTACAACGACATTTATGATTAGCTCCCCTGATGTCATCGCCATCGTACACATCCTTCCCACCCAGTTGCTATCATCCAGGTATCCAAACATACAGTATCCAGTGGTCTTAACCCAACACAAAACATTTCTCCCAAATTCATCGTATCCCATCCCACCCATCCAAACCATACAATATTATCCTACACATCGCTCTTACCACACTCCCCAACCCTACCCACATCCCCCTCCAAAACCCTCCTCGCAACAGCAACAGCCTCTTCCGGCAAACCCGCCAACCGCGCAACCTTCAAAGCATGACTCCGTCTATTAACGCCCTCCCTCAACCGATGCACATACCTAAACCCCTCCCCTATCTCATCCTCATCTACATCCGTACAGTAGAAGCTCACACCCCCCAGCAAGCCCTCCAGCTCAAGCAAATCCACCAAACCATGGAAGTGCGTCGCAAAAAGCGTCCTACACCCATTGACCCTCAACAGATGTGCCAGACACGCAAACGCCACTGCCGTACCATCGCTCGGCGTCGTCCCCCGCCCAATCTCATCCATGATGACGAAACTCTTGGGCGTGGCGTGTTTGAGAATCGCAGCCGTCTCGAGCATCTCGACCATGAAGGTGGACTGGTCTCGGTAGAGGTTATCTGCGCTGCCTACGCGGCTGAACATCTGATCTACGATGCCTAGCTCTGCGTACTCGGCTGGGACGTAGGAACCTACTTGCGCGAGGATGGTGACGAGTGCGTTTTGTCTTAGGAATGTACTCTTCCCGGCCATATTAGGGCCGGTGATGATCCATATTTTCTTCTGGGGTGATGAGCCGACGAAACAGTCGTTGGTGATGAAACTTCGACCTTCTTCCTCTAGACCGCCTTCGACGGTTGGGTGACGCCCGCCGACGATCTTGTGCGTTGTGGTGTTGTTGAGGAGGGGTCTAGTCCAGCGTTTTTCCGAAGCGAGGACGGCGAAGGAGCAGGCTATGTCGAGCTCGTCTAGCACGGCAGCGTTGCGGCGGAGTTTGACGATGTTGTGAATCGTGTGAGAGCGTAGGGCGTGGAAGACGCGGTGTTCCTCGGCGCGGATGTGGGTTTTGCATGTGTCGATTTTTTGGCCTAGGGCGGTCCATTCCGGGTGATGAAAGGAGCGGGTGCTTTTGCTGGAGCTGAGGGTGCGGATGGGTGAGTCTTCTGAGGAGTGAAGTGAAAGTTTGGTGTCTTTGCCTTTGATGTGGCAGATGTGGCCTAGGCCGGGTCGGAATTGTAATGTGAGTGTTGTGGCGCCGAGACGATGCGAGAGGGAGGAGACCAATTCTGCTTTCTCGGCTGCGAGAGCGAGAATGTCTTCGTGGAGGCGTGTGAGGGTTGGGCTGGCGGCGGGTTTCATTATCCAGGGCTCGCTGTCGTCCGAGTAGTGTTCTCTGATACTTGTGGGCTTCTTCTTACGTATGCCTTTAGGGAGGACGGAAGAATCTTCTCTAGACCCTTCAGAGGTCACGATTGCTTCAGCTAGAGCCTGTATCTCTCCTGCCTCACTGTCCTCGAGTCGCTGCTGTTGCATAATTCCTTCTTCGTCTATGGCTTCGCGGATGCGTTTTGCGAGTTCGTTGGGCCCTGTGAGATCGATTCGGCTAATCATGGCTTGAATACATGCGTCTCCCGAGCTGTCTTGAGATAGGGTAGTGATGATGTCTTGGGTTGCGTAGATAGTACTCGCGAGAGCAAGGAGATCGTCGGGATCTCCTCTACCGAAGGCAAACTTTTGAAGCAGGCGGTGAGAATCGTGACTACGTTTTAAGAGGATGGTGATACGTTCTCGGAGGAGCTCGTCGTTTAGCATGTTGGTTACTAGATCCAATCTAGAATTAATAACATTTATTGAAGTTGAAGGAGAGCCTGTTGTATGTCAGTATCAGGTCTGGTTCCTAGGTCGTGTCGACTCACTCAGCCAATTATCCAATAATCGCGCACCACCCTTTGTAACAGTTCGCCTGACAATATGCAAAAGACTTCCCGTTAACAGATCATCCTTCATAGTCTTTTTGATCTCCAATGCTCGCATGGTATTCTTGTCAATACCCATCATATCCAGCTGTCTCGAAGGCGGTTGGAGTTTCATATTCGACCCCTGCAACCGAGTCTCAACATACTGGAGCAGAGAGCTTCCAGCTGCTACCTCCTCAGGCGTAAAATCAACAATCATGCGTGCTGGAACAGGGGATTCTAGCATAGACTCCCATTCAGACATCCCTTTCACTTTGGATGGGTCAGTGTATGTGATGAGGTGATGATGGTCATCAGCCAGAACTTCAAAGATACCATGGTCCTTTGAAGCTCGGAGATCTTCGTCCAGAACAATCTCCCTTGGGCCGATGCGAGCCAGAAAAGAAGGTAGATTTGAAAGAGTTGTTGACTGAGTGAAGAAATGGCCGGTAGAAAGATCCAGCCATGCAAGACCAACAGGCAAGTTCTCTCGAATCGCTGAAGTCGACTCCGGGGGTGATTCTTCGTAAAGTCCATCTACGGAATCTTCTGTGATGTGAATAGCAAGGACATAGTTATTAGAAAACGGATCCATGAAATTCTCATCGATGAGTGTTCCTGGTGTGATGATCCGAGTGACCCTCCGATCATGTATCAAGCCTCCGGCTTTGACTTTCCCAGATGCGTCATTGGGGAACTCCTCTGCAATAGCAACATAGCGGTTCAGATCCTGAACGAGAATCTTGAGATATCGATCAAGTTGAAAGAACGGGAAACCAGCCTATGCTTGCAGTCAACACCAAGACCGCTTATAGTCAAAGAAGACAAGAATATACCATAGGAACGACCGGTGCACCCGGTCTCGTCGGCCTCCTCGCCTCTTTTATATTCAACAACGAAGCGAACTCCTCCGCATGCTCAAAGTACAACTCATAGAAGCCGCCGACGCGAGTGAGCAGGACGCAGTTCTCGAATTTGCGCATATTGGTCCTCGCCTGCTGGACGACTGTCGAGTAGGATGGAGGGGCATCTTGTTCGAGTGGGAGGGGGTCTAAAGGAATGACGCCTTGGGGGAGGTCGTCGAGTTTGAGACTACTTTTGGTTTTCTTGCCTCTATTCTGACCTCGGCAAGCTGGATGGGAGGCGAGTTGGATGCGAGAGATACGCGTGGAGGTGGAGATGGGGAGGGAGTGGAGATGGTGAACTTGTGAGGTAAAGAATCGACGAGGCCTGATAGCTCGAAGGGAGGGGTATGGGATAAGCATTCGGCATGCTTGTTGGTGGGATACACTGGGATGAAGTATCGCGACTTTCGCGTTGACTGATGCAAACGGGGGAGATGTGGGAAACGTGACTTGTACGAAAAGACTGCGTGGTCACGTGGAACAAACAAGAAATGTCTTGGCTTTGTGAGATGCAGATGTCTTTGTCAGCGCAACAACTGGGATCAGATGAGAAGGTTGAAATATTTTGTTGCAGGTCGCTCTCCCAGCCTACGGACACTCCCGTAAGCTTCTATCACACCACGCTTGTGCCTGAGGGAACGGTTGCAGAGTTGGATGCTTCCGAGCAGCTGGTAAGCCGATTCGCCACATCATTTCCTGCATTAGGCCAGTAAGATTCTGGTGGACTCAGGGATGAGATGAGAGGGGTGAGGAGCAAAGGAATATGGAATATGGGACTCGGGATTCCATGCCACGTTCGAGCAATGGTCTAGCAAATCGCGTTGATTCCTCGGGATGGCGGGTTACGGTACTTACAGCTGGGTGGTGCAGGTGGGTTTGATGTCCTGGGATATGCTGGTCTTGCATCGGATGCGGTTGTGGGTGGTGGGCTTGAGAATTTCTTGAGGCTTTGGACGTTTTTATATAGTACAACGTACGATGACGATCTTTGAGGCTTGTATTCTTCAGTAATTACCGGGTCATGAATCAGGGTGGATTGATGTTGGAAATGTACACCGCATATCTGCAAGCCCTCGTGTTGTCCTAAAGTAAACAGTGCAAGTGGAGTGTCAAACTTCAACAGAGTCAATAGCAACGTCATTCTTTTGCAATTCCACTTCCACTTCAACAGCTTTGTCCCAGCAACTGACACATGGCACATAGCAAATTCAATGCTTGGGAATATTAGTCTGCCATTGGATGATATTTCACACCTGGTTGATAACCAATATGAACCACTTACTCGCGCCCGCCCAGTCTTGCAGTCGTTTCTTCGCTTATGGGGTCATCCAAATGGAAGTAAAGTCAAGCACAGAGCGGTAGCATCAGGTACCTACGGTATTGTAACTTAAAACGCCGTCAAAATCTCATAGAATATCATAACGTTATTCGTTACGCAATCACATCACCATAACCTCCGTTCTAGAAGAAAATGCCTCAATAAATAAGCAACCGAATGCAATAATTACCTACCTACTCACCCAGCTCACCAAGCCATTATGAAGTCCGCCCCGGTGTGATGACATTTTCACGTCTCGAGATTGTCAAGATTGTCAAGGCTACGGTACTCCCTCCTCTCCCCCTCGCTTTTGTCATGATTGCCGCTGTGCAAGCATCAGTCATGATTTGGTGATGCTTTGATGCAGGCCAGCTTATTAAATCACTGTCATCAGCGCACGTTAAGACGCTAGGCCGGGATCGGTCAATGTGCCCCCTGGTCCCGGCGTGGCTGATTGGCCAATGCCCGTTTCGATTGAGGGGGAAGCGACGAGGCTAGATGGTGCAAACGACTGAGGGGCAGGCTAGGAGGACTTGTATAAAGAATGCCTCCTCCCGCGGATACGATACTTTCTTCTAATTCATACTCACTTTGATTCTTTGACATCAACCTGATACTCAACTCAACTGACCAACTCCTCATCTTCCCCAACAACAATCCAAGAAATCTCTCACAATGGCTCCTAAGGTCGCAATCGTCTTTGTGAGTTACCCCGCCATGGATACGATATTCCGAGATGCATCATGTACAAACAGCATGTTGTGATCACAACAAAGCAAATTCAATGCTTGATCTGACTGCTACAATAACTCCAGGAAGACATCATAACATTTGCTGATCCATTTCTCTCTCTAGTACTCCATGTATGGCCACATCAAGGCTCTCGCTGAGGCTGAGAAGGCTGGTCTTGCAAAGGCTGGTATTGAAGCCGACATCTACCAAGTCGCTGAGACTCTTCCCCAAGAAGTCCTCACCAAGGTATGTACTTAGCTCTGCTTCTTTCTTCACAGTTTACACTCTCCTCCCCTAACACTCAATCACACCCCTCCCATTCAAACCTATTCTAACATTCACCCTCCAGATGCACGCCCCAGCCAAGTCCGAATACCCAGTAATCGATGCCGCAAAGCTTGCAACCTACGATGCATTCCTCTTTGGTATCCCAACCCGTTTCGGAAACTTCCCCGCCCAGTGGAAAGCGTTCTGGGACACCACCGGAGGCCAATGGGGATCCGGTGCCTTCTGGGGCAAGTTCGCTGGTGTGTTCGTTTCCAGCGGAACTCCAGGTGGTGGACAGGAGAGCACAGCTATCGCTTCTATGTCGACGCTTGCTCACCACGGCAGTAAGTCTCCTCACTCTTCTCTCCTCCAACATTCAGCACTGTAATGAGTATGAAACATACTAACTCGTTTCTTTTCCAACAGTCATCTATGTTCCCCTCGGTTACGCACACACCTTCCCCCTCCTCACCAACTTGAGCGAAGTCCACGGCGGCTCTCCTTGGGGCGCAGGAACATTCGCCGGCGCTGACGGCTCTCGCCAACCAACACCTCTCGAGCTGGAAATCGCTACCATCCAGGGCGAGCAGTTCGGCAAGAAGATCTCTACCGTCTCTTTCGCGTGACTGCAAGGCAGTGACGGTGCTAAGGAGGAGGTGACGACTGCTGCTGAGAACGGCAATGGTGCAACTGCGAAGAATACCCAAGATGGAACAACAACAACAAATACAAAGAAAGAGAATGGTGCGGCGGCTGAGGAGAAGGATAAAGAGGGACCGTGTGGTTTGCCTAGCAAGTGTGCTATCTTATAGCTGTCTGATGGTGGTGTGAGGAACTCGAAGTTATAGCATAGATTACTGAAGGATATTTTGATCATTCATTTATACATCGATGGGACTGCGATGCTATATTCTGGCTTCTCACATCGGAAGATTGTGTTCCTTCTTCGCTGACATTGATGAGATTGCAATATCATATTTTGATTACTCAATCGAGAAGATTGTGTTGCTGAATCGCTTAATGAGTGTAAGATGAATGTTTTAATGCAAGACTAGGATATTTACGCATGAGACCGACCCTCTGGGATTACCTTTATACTTGTCCCCCCCCCATATTTCAAAGTCGTAAATTTTGGGTTTTCTCACTCACTTGAACGGGAAGTACATCGAACATCCCCCAACCCCTTCTATCCACCCCTTAGCTTTAACCTTTACCCTCCCTACCATAAGGTACCTACCTACTTATACGATAAAAGACTTGCTGCCTATCCATCCCATTCTATCTATCTATCTATTTATCTATCTATCTACTTCAAAACTCAAAACTTCCACACACAAAAAGCGTTAAGCGACTTCAGAAAAATCGGGTAAGCGTGGTAGGGAGGAGGTAGAAGGGGGGGGAATCAGGGAAATCATCCTCAAACTAATAACTAATAAAATAGCAAAAGCCTTCCTCTCGACTTATTCACTCATAGGGTAAAGGTAGGCAAGTAAACAAGTGAATTCCACCATCGCCAACGAAGCCAACGCAGTCGAGAATAAACTAAAATCAGATCATCTTTTATTTTCTTTTACTTTAAGAAGATCTCCCTTAGATAAGATAATATCTATACAGAATTAAAACCACCAAGTTAATTGATTGACTATATTAAATGAGATTAGATTGTATTGTAGTGCGAGAAAGTATAAAGGG
>JAFJYG010000625.1:0-32465 GCA_017366145.1 Cadophora sp. M221
CCCAAAAAGGGGGGGGGGGGGGGTTGAAAGCGCCAATGTCACTCATCCGCGTTCATTCACGGTCCATCTTCGTTTCGGAGCTATCTCTCGAATCTTCTCCGCATATCCAGGGGGTCTGGGACTTCCCCAGAGCCCACCCAGCGGTGCCACATCGTCATCTTCCTTTTCAGGCTCCTTCTCCTCCTCGACTGCGATCGCTTCGTCGTTCTCGGCAGCTTTATCAACACCAGTAGTCTCATCGCCGAAATTCAATATCATATCATCTTCGGGCTCCTCTTCAGCGGCTTCCTCTTCAGGCTGTGGTGCACTCCAGAGACCAATTGATGTTTGGCGGACGGGTATATAGCTTCGGGGGCCAGAACCAGCGATACTAGCTGTACGACGGATACTGCCAAAGTTGCCAGATGTCGGTACGGGCCTGGACTTAGCAAACGTAGAGCCGTCAAGAGAGCCGCTATTATTCACGTATCTCTCCCGGAAGGATTCGCGGAAAGCAGGCAAACCTGCCAAGGATGGTGAACGGGAGGTCGATGGTGTTGACGCAGTGCTTCTCAAGTGCTCAGTGTTGGCAATCAGTTTGACGTCGTACTGATCGGATATCGTGACGGTCCGAGATGACGCACGCGAATGTCCTGGGGTTGTAGTTGGCGAGCTAGGTGGAGTTGGCTTTCGAACAGCCATTGTGAGTGACGCCATTCCAACATCCAATAACACAGGCTGATTTGTCAAGGCCCCAATGAGCGCATTGCACCCCGCTCCATGTGTAACCAAGATGATCACAAGATCCGTATCGTCGTCCTCCGAAGTGTCCTCGTTTGGCCGCAGGTAGGTTGAGCTGTTGTGTTTTGTCAACAGTTGACTGGGGCCGTCGATGTTGCTATACCATCCAACCAATTGTTGCAATCCCTTACGAAATCTCTTGTGCATCGAACTCCATTCCTCACCATACTCCCCACCATTTCCCCAATTTTGCGGATCTCTCATACTGTCCCATTGATAGTCGACATCAACGCATGCATCTCTCGAATGGGCCACATATCCAGCTGGAATGGGGTCTGCTCCAGAGATAGCATATGCTGGAACGGGAGGCTGGTATACTCCGTGTTCTGCCGCCGTAGGTAAATTGGCCGCACCCCTGTGACTTTGACGACTCCCACTGCTTCCAACACTGCTCAAACTGCTCGTTCGGTCGCGCCTAGGAAGGGATTGCCCCAGAGTAGACAAACTGGACAGGGCTCCTTCGTCCTCTTTCTTCTCTGCCACAACAACCGGACTTCCCCATCCACCTGGAAATCCAACAGAAGCAGTAGCTGGCTCTCGAACGTGCGACAAGCCGCTGTAATCCTCCTTCCTCAACAGATCTGCCTTGGCTCCAGCGACCATCATGACCGAGCTCGGAGGTGGAGTGATATGCTCGAAATAGTCCGGGGACAGCCATTCTCCCAGAAATGCATCAACCCGTAGAGTAGCTTTCTTAATATTTTCCGGTTGCTCGTAGGGTCTGCCATTGAGTTTAGAAGCCACGGGTTCTGGAATTGGTGCAAGAGCAGGGGATCCAGTCGAAAGGGTTGGACGCATCCTAGGAGATGATTGCATCTGCGTTGCTTTCACCAAGGGAGAAGAGGGCGGTTTGAGGTGTTGATGTGTATGTCCCGGATTCTGGGCCAACCCCGCACTGATGGCAACAGAGGTCTGCACACATCTCAAGAATGGACTTGTATGAATGATGACTTTATGTCTCCTCTTCCTGGCTCCTGCATTCTGTCCATCTCCAAGTAACTCATCATCCGTCTCTCTGCTCCTTAGTATGCTGGCAATCCTTGCGCCCAAGGCCCTCGATTGTGTCCATCCGCCGTAGGTTAGAGGAGGGTCGTAGGGCGTTGGAGATGTGAGATGCCACTGTTTATCTGCTGCATCCAGACGTGCGCCATGTCTAGAGAGCGGTCAATATATACTTCTGCCAATACTGGGGTGCATAGCCAGCGGTGTGCGTGAAACATAACAATGCCCCGTCTGCAACTAGATAATACAGACATAGAGTGGAGGGGCAAATAGAAGAGACGACGTACCTGACGACGATAACTACAGCTGGAGGCCAACCCATCACGAGAACATGCTGGTATTCCCAGCTGGCGCAGGCGTGGAGGAATTGAGTTTTGAGGAGGAGAAGTATGGAAGAATTTGCGAGTCAGAAGGAAAGGTTGATATTGCACAACCAACTGCCCTGGCCTGCCTGACCAGCACCAGGTATTGACTTTAGTTTGCTCGTTTGGCGGGGCGGGGCAATTAAAAGCATGATGTCGTCCTTTCATGTGACGCGGGCTATTGGGTGAAGGAGCAGACCCCTGAAGGCCCTGTTTATGAGGCACCCAGGCACCAATCAAGCTGCGTCGGACTGAGATGCACCGCCTCGATTTGATTGGTAAGGCGAGACCTCGGAAGCTTCTACCGTATGGACTGCATTCAGGGGAGCGACGACGACAACATCATACGGTGGATAATTGTCAGCACTACAAATCAAATCCAAACATACATGCATGCAAACAATCGATCAATCGATCACCACGAACGGATCCTCCTCTCTTGAAATACGGGCGTATGTCCCTCCTTCTAATTCCT
Source organism: Cadophora sp. M221 (assembly GCA_017366145.1). Classification (NCBI taxonomy): domain Eukaryota; kingdom Fungi; phylum Ascomycota; class Leotiomycetes; order Helotiales; family Ploettnerulaceae; genus Cadophora; species Cadophora sp. M221. The sequence continues at coordinate 2,620 of JAFJYG010000625.1, forward strand.
CCGTCTAATCTTTAAGTTCGATATCAACTTCAATCCCTCCCTATTCCTTTCCGTCAATAATAAACCCGCCGAACACACCATGAAGCTCAACAACCTGCTCCAACTGCCCCTTGTGCTGGCCACTTTCTTAGGACCTACGGCCATAACAGCAGAACACACCAGCAACTGGGCCGTCCTGGTATCGACCTCCCGCTTCTGGTTCAACTACAGACATCTCGCAAATGTCCTCTCACTCTACAGAACAGTCAAGCGTCTCGGTATTCCCGACTCGCAGATCATTCTCATGCTGCCCGACGACATGGCGTGTAATCCGCGCAACGCCTTCCCCGGCACGGTCTACAGTAATGCGGACAGAGCGGTGGATCTGTACGGCGACAACATCGAGGTGGACTACAGAGGGTACGAGGTCACAGTGGAGAACTTCATACGCCTGTTGACGGATAGAGTGGGAGAGGAGATGCCGAGGAGTAAGAGGCTGTTGACGGACGATCGCAGTAATATCCTGGTGTACATGACCGGGCATGGAGGGAATGAGTTCTTGAAGTTCCAAGATGCGGAGGAGATTAGTGCATTTGATCTTGCGGATGCTTTTGAGCAAATGTGGGAGAAAAAGAGGTATGCTTTCCTTCCTCTTATCACAGTCCACCCACAATCTTATACCAGAATGAGTTACTAACTGACGATTTCTTACAGATACCACGAACTACTCTTCATGATTGACACCTGCCAAGCAAACACCATGTACAGCAAATTCTACTCCCCCAACATAATAGCCACTGGCTCCTCCGAAATCGATCAATCATCCTACTCGCACCACGCAGATAACGACGTAGGCGTAGCTGTGATTGACAGATACACCTACTATAACCTCGATTTCCTCGAGACGCAAGTCCGTGAACCGAGCAGTAAGCAAACACTAGGCCACCTCTTCGACAGCTACGACGAGTCAAAGATCCACTCTGATCCTGGCGTGCGGTGGGATCTGTTCCCAGGTGGTGAGCAGGGTGGCAGGGAGAGACTGGTGATGGATTTCTTCGGCAATGTGCAGAATGTGGAGGTCGACAGTGCTGGGAACGAGACGGAATGGAGAGAGGATCTTTTGGCTCTGGGGAAGAAGATTAAGGAGTTGAGGGAGAGAGCTGATGCTGCTGATACAGAGACGAAGAACGCCACTGCTTCTGCTCCGGAGCAGGAGAGCTCCAACGTTAGACGAATCAAGGCTGCAAAAGTGGAAGTTGATGATAGCTGGTTGGGGAAGAGAGCTGTTGGTGCATGGGCACTGCTGGGTTGTGCGTTGGTGTGGACAGCGGGGTCGTATTTGGAGGCTATTTAGTTTGCATACCTATTTTGCCGTAAGATACCTTTACCGTTCATGAATTAGCGTTATCCCTTTGCCTCTTTGTGCAGACTTGTGGGTGTATTTGGAGGTATTTGGGATTTGAGTAAGACTTTTTTTTTGGATTGCTATCTTACATATGGTGAGTTGACCACATTTGACTCCCAAGTGTGAAGTATTGAAGCAGCCCCGCCGACCAGTTCACGGATCAGGTCATGGACCAGGCCGTATGCAGATGTACACTTGACTCTAAAGATCTGTGAAATCCACAGTTGCATTTCCACTATCCGAGAGTTCTTGACACTGAACTGGACTGTGCTGTACATATCTCAGAGGCCAACACGAAGGTATCTTAGTCCTGAAGATGTCTGTGATACTCGTATTTACACTTTACTATATTTTTCTACACGCTGATTCTATTTTATTGTCCGTTCTTATCTATTCCTACATCTCAGATCCCACATAGCTTTCTGGTCCCTCTCGCAACCTAAAACCCTACACCAACGCATCTTCCTCCTTAGTTTTGGCTTTCAAACTAGAGTGGTTTTACATCCTATCGTGGGGGGAATTAGATTCTACTGGGAGGGTTAGCAAGAGATAGGTATTGTGCTGTTGGGACAGAGGGAGGGCTTTAGAATTGTGGACTATGGAGTGTGGCGTTGAAGAGGTATGGTTTTTAGGTAGAGCTGGATACTGGCTTAGCAGGGAGGCACTGCGCTACCACGGACGGAATGGGGGAACATTTCCACACCGGCACCAGCTGGACATAGTGAGACTCCTTTGCGAATTTGTAGATTGATTGTAATTTAATGGCGCGTAGAACAGAGCAGATGAGCCGGATAGTACAGACGTCTGATGTGATAGGTACTAACATCCTCTTGTGTTGCTTTATGCTCTTGTTTACTTTCACCTGGATGGACTCGTTTATTGACATTTAGGAATAGCACAGCTCGTTCATATTCCAATCTCGAAATTATACAGCAGAAATTTGTTGGAGACAGGCAATCTCTGGATGGGCAAGGAGGGTATTTGAATATCTCAAAACGAAGAAAGGATTATCCGTTAATTATGTATTGATCTGGGGATTTCCATTCCTGGTCGCGAGACTGTCATGGCGAAGAGATTAGGGCCATCTAATCTGATTTTATACCTCGCAGTTCTTTCTTCCTTTAGGTAGCTCAAATCGGTTCGACTAATTTGTTACACTAGGAAGCCCGTTCATCAGCAAGATACCTATCTTCTATAGTGAATACCAAGGTAAGAAGGTAAAAAGGTGATGTAAAGTCACGGGTGAAGCTAAGCCGGTTTGAGTCAGAAATGCGACCTTTTGGGCCCTCTAAAGGTAGTTGATTGGACAAAACTTAGAATACAACTCTTTGTAGCCCCTTCTTCGAGACACATCCTGGTGGTCATTGTTAGCTTGCGACATCTCAGCTAAGCGAGGCTAATATATCAACTTCGGTCTGGATCTCACGAGGCTTCCTTGTCACCAACAGCACCAAAACTTTCCCCTCCTCAAACGCTACGATGTCTTCTCTGACAAAACTCAGCGCGATCGCATACGGTTCTGTTGACATTGATGAGACCATCCTGGTATCCCCCCTGACAGACCAGGCTCCTACCCACGATCCACTTCACCTCGACGAGACCATCTTGGTATCTTCCTCGACAGACTTGGCTGCTACCGACAATCTCTCCCACCTAGAGAAACCCAGACCCACGCAAGATCTCAGCCGCGTCCCAGCTATCCACAGCTCTGATGACCTCAGAACCACCAGCATGGCGCCTGCCATAGGGGCTCTCACAGATGCTTGCATGCCTCACAACCTCCTCAGCAATGTCAGTTCTCAAAATCCCGATGACTGTGTCCAAATCCGCGCCGATGAGCTGGAGGCTTTTTCGAACAAATACGCCAGCTGAAGGCCGAGAATGAGGGGTTCAAAAAGGTTCCAGAGACCTTGGAATCCTTTACACTCTTCCCTAAGCTACCGCTTGAGCTTCGATGCAAGGTGTGGAACCACGCCTTGCGAGTGGCGGAGACGTTCACTGTTATCTTGCATGATCCGATGGGGTATAGTGACTAATTACCCTCCTGCGACCACAAGGCCCGTCAGCAAGTCAAACATCATTTTTGTCAATGTCGAGGCTCGGAGCGAGGCCAAGTTGGTATTGACACAATTTGCCAGGACAATAGTCCGAGACTGGAAGTACCAGGGGCCAATTGGCTCCCGAATTATGAGCGTCAGATCAAAGGGATGGTGGCATGGTTCAACCAGAATACAGACCTAGCCTGGCTCGCCGACTTCTCTCCTTTCAATTCCTCTATCGACGATGTAGGATTTCCTATGAATCATGGCATTGATTGCATTGCGATTAAATACGGTTCTTGGGCTCAGTGTCGTTACTACAATCGAGGTAGCCTTGAACAATCTTCGGGACCAGAAGGCTGCGCGAACTTGTCCTTATCTTGAAAGCTGAAGATATTCGATACAAATACAGCACGGAAAAGATTACAATTAGAAGCATGCCTGTGGAATTCGTGTTGCATGAGGCTGATCAAGTACCTATTGCTGACTTCACATGGGAAATGATGGGCAAAGAGGAGATGCGAAAGATGGAGCTGTGGAAGGAGAGTATCGTCGCTGAGAGACAGGTAAGGATAGACGGTACGTCTAAATTCACTTTTAATTTCAAAATTCTGCATCTGCTGACTTTTCAAAAGAGGGTTGGACGACGGAGCAGCTTCGAGTTAAAGCTCCAAGTCTACCGGCCGACATCACAGTTTCTGATATCTCGTTCCGCCTGCAGATCGAGGCACTGTGTTTTACCAATTGAAATGCTCCCCGGGCATGACGGGAGCCCAATGTCTGTTTATCGCGATGATTTTAGGGGATGGGGTGTGTTCCATTCAGTAGAAGTTCCGGTGGGATATGGAGGATGGATGGATACATTGACCAAGCATACATCGAGCAAGCGCAAATCGAGTCATATGATCGGTCTTTAAGATGCCAGCAAAGCTCGCGACATAAAGACCAGACAAAAATCAAAACCCCAATAGCAAGAATGAGTCTGGAAGTGACATTTCTACTTTTAAAAACCCTTTGGAGGCATCAAGCAACCAAGCCCTGCGAAGTGATTCTGATACTCCTCTCATCCAAACCCAGAGAAAAGTCTTAACGAATGCAAGCAGAACCGCAAGGTTCATTCAGTATCTTTTCCGACGCCTCCTATACTTGCCACCATTGACTATTCCACCCCTCGTGCTTATAGTCTGCCTTAGTACGCCACGACTGCCTCTCGAAAGGTAATTTCAGGAAGAGTAAACCAACCGATACATTCTGTTTCAGGGTCATCATTCAAAGAGTCGTGACTACCATCGTTGTCTTTCCACAGTCAGCTCAAACTCCAACCTAATGTAAATTATGTCGCCGGATCACAAACCTTCAACCGCTTTCTCGTATGCAGCATCCCGGTCCTCCTTCCATTTCTTCATCTGGGCCGTTGCCCTGTGTCCCAAAATATCCCAAGTGAGACTGGTAATACCATCTGACTCGGCGTATTTTTCCAATTGTGCGTCATGGCTTGGTGGATGTCGTGGCTTGACAAACTCGACTGGGTGTCCTTTCTGCCAGTGCTCAGATTCTACGACGATTACAAGTCGTAGCACATCCTTATCGCCGATCTGGTAGAATGCAAACTGACGTCCATTGTTCTTGAGAGCTTGATCCCAGTAGGCCAGAGAGACAGCAAGGTTCTTCATCTCGCTGTAAATGAAACTAACGTTAGACTTGATCTTCCAAGCGTGATGGAAGATAGAGGAAGAACTTAGAAACTGTTTATAGTTTCATCTCCAAACTCGTCTGTATTGCCTTCGTCAAAATTAGTCATGGCCGTGCCGAAGTTTGGAACCCAGAATATGTCACTGCGCTGGTTATAACACACTCCCTTTGTGGGCTTCATCCATTGCTTCGAGACACACAAATTGGATAGCAGCTTTTGTGTGTGGTATTCCTTGCCTCAAAATCGACCTCATACGAGGTAGTTCGGTGGCCGGGGTAATGCTGGTATCGATTTGCCTTGTGACATAGTCCAGTCACAACTACCTGCGCCAGAGTTAGCTAAAGATGCCACAAACACTTGGATCTCTGTAATTAAACTGATATTGAGGTGTAAAAATTGTACATGAATGGCTTTGGGGTCTGTTCTTACCTCCTCAACACTCAAAGCCTCTTGCCAAATCAAGCGACGCGGTTCCTTGGGCAACTTCATGAAGCAGGTAAAGATCCTTCCTAGAGCCCCATTGTTGTCGAACCGCTTCCAGAATTTGTTCTCTTCCTCGAGGTGAGCATTTGTCAACTTGAGCTGCGCGATTTCGTCCATACGCTTTTGCAAGACATCCCCTGACGGCGCAGTGACACTGGCAACATCGTCAAGGGGTGAGCCAGTCTGCTGAGGTGCAAGACCTTCGTTCCAGATCCCAGACATAGTGTTGGTAGTAATCGAGTGTTTTGGATTCGCTATATGTTGATTGTGGACGCAGGGAGCTTTGAATGCGAGGTTAGAAGTTGAGGTTGAAATCTAAGTGGATGCCAAGAAACCGAATAAGCCTCCGCTTAAACTGACCTCCTATTTAGGCAATGTTTTGATTGCACAGGAGGCAGTCACAACCGACGACTGCTTGCTTCAAGCACCCTAGAATCTTTTTATGCAGAACCACTTATACCTCAAGTCGAAAAATCGCGCCAGTAATGATGGGGCACGTCAATTCAATTCGCGTATAGTACGACCGACTACAGCATAAGGATTTCTCCAGTTACATCCATCACCAACTGAACACCCCCCTCACTGTCCCTCTAAATCTGATCTTAGATAGCTTATTTCATTAGAACTTGCTGACATGAGTGTCTGATACTAAGTATTTCACGAAGTGATTAGCATAAATCCAATATCAATTTGACCATGTAACATGCCATCACGTTTCTTTTCTGCTGGGTTCATGTTCGATATGTGCCCGGTTATTCTTCTTCGACGTCTTTTGCGCTCCATTTACCAATTCAACAGCAGTGCATTGATTGAGAGATGGGGGCTGGGGCATGAAACTGCTGCGGGGTCAACCTGATCCGGAGTGCTGACTTTTCGAACCGAAGTTTTGTTGAGGCTTGCTGAGTTTTCGTGAAAGTGCTGCATAGAGTTTGAAACGATCAAGACTTGAACATTCACATTCCCCCTCAACATAATACTCGAGGTGATCTATCTCTAAAAGCTCCCTAAATCCTTGCTGGTTTCTCTCCTTATGAATCACCAACCGTGATATTTCAAACCCCAATCACAGGTCACAAATTCAAATCCAGAACCTCAATACGACCCTTCAAAATCCAACCAAGAAACCTCACTCGTCTCCTCAAACGCAGTACTATCAGGTCTACGTACATGTCCCCTCAACATCTCAGCAAGCTCGACATGTCCAGAAGCAATCGCATCCGAAACACATCTATCCGTCGGAACCAACCCCTCATCCAACATCAACCTAGCCATGGACTCCAACCCCTCCTTGGCAACAATAGTAAACGCAAGTCTCGCCACCGGCTTCGAATGTAAGTCCGCGCCCTGCTCAAGCAGAAAGCGGAACATGGGTGTATGTTCGAGCTGCATCGCGATGATGATAGGCGGATAGCCATGGCTGGGGAAAGTGATCCCTCTAGTGATATCGGCTTTGTAGTGAACGAGGAGCTTGACCATTTCCAGGTCTCCTCTTAGCAAGGCGTTACTGAGAGCCGACCGAGCCCATCCGCTCTGGTAGTCGTTGGCTTTCGCACCTCGTTCCAATAGGAGACTAACTGTTTCTATGGTTCCTGTTTTGGTGGCCATCCATAGTGGGGTGGCGCTCCCTCCTCCTGTGTTGGATGTTGGAGCGCCGAGATCGAGGATGTGTCGGGATAGCGAGGTAGCTGAAATTCCGGCAGTACACGCTAGGAAATGTGCACTTCCCTTGACCATCCGGTGAGGAGAGTGACTTGTCTGTCTGTTCCGACGGCTCTCTGGGTTGTACGCATAGCCTGCAGGGTAATCCGCCAATAATTCCGAGGCGCGCGTGAACATGGCCACGCTGGAATTCTTCTCTAGCGCCTTGAGAATACCATACTCAAGGGTATCCGTGGAACATTCTTTTTTCTCATTCCATAATGAAATCCAGTTGTGCCCCCATTGCGGATCCAGTATCAAATCCACGGTGCTGACATGGCCTTGCTCGATGGCAGCGTATAGCGCAGAGCGTTTGATGGGGGCCGTCGGATCGGATTCTGTTTCCAGAAACATCTTCAAAATCTCGTTATTTCCCTGAAGAGCGGCTGCCACTGATGGCCTCCCCAACCAGGTGCATTTATGCCAAGGGACTACTCTCATCTCAATCAATCGTCTCGCCACAGGAATATAATTCATATAAGCCGCTGCAGCGAGAAGGGTCAATAGGCTGGCCGTCCCCTGCCGTGTCGAAAAGTCACCGACAGGTATATTTTTTACATCATAGCCAAAGTAGAACGGCGCGGGACAAAACGTCTTACTCAACTGGCGAAACGAGAGCAGTATCAGTGAACCCACAAGAGAACTATATGTGTCCTCACCGCTCATGCTCATCTCATCAAACAGCTCTCTGGCGATGAGATAAACTGTTTGCCCATCAGACCATGCGATTGGATTCTTGAGGAAGAACTTATATACGGAAGCAGGTGGGAGGGCTTGAGCGAATTTTCCCCGTTTGAGATTGTCGTCGATAACATGAGAGGAGAGGATTGCGTCGTGGACCATTGATGCAACAGTTTCTAAAAGAGTGTCAATTAAAGAAACACTCAGGCAAGATTGTGAAGGAATCTGGAATGAAGACTGAGTACGTACTGCTCACGAGCTTCAACCTCATGGCGCGCGAAGAACCTGCTTGTTTGGTGAGTCGCACCATCATTGCTTGTACGATGATTTCATATTGTAATTCGTACGGTAGGTCAATGAATGAAGCCATGTCGAATGGACTTTGCCAATAGGTGGTTGTCTTGATGTTAGGATGTTGACAGAGTAAGGCGTAGAACGTCGGACGTTGGGGCTCTGATGACTCCGCAAAGCATGATCTCTTTCCCTGCTTGGCGTTGGAGCAGCCAAGCGATTCCTGATCCCTCGATATGAAGAATACAAGAAAAGAATCAATGTACATACAGTTTATTAAGGGGGCATACAGAATTTCCATATGTCTTTTTCATTTCATCGCATGTTTTTCATTCGTCAGGTCAGTCAATCAATCAATCGCTCCAGCCACGCAGGCACCCCACCACATCAGCAACCGCATCAATCATCCCGCATACCTATCCATAAACATTTCCCAGAATCTCGTCGTCCCATCTCCACGCGCAGAAAATAACGATCGTTCCTTCAATTCAACCACCCACCCATTCATTCATCCATCCGTCGGTCCTTTCCATAATGCAACAAGAGTGAGTCGTTCGGGAAAAGGCAACGCAAGGCAAGGCATACACAGAGAGGAGAAAGCGTAGGAAGGATCCTCGACTCCAGTCTATTGACGAAATTCGCTCAACGCCTCCAAAGAAAAGAAGTGACCGGGGAGAGAATTCACACGAGTCCGTCGTAAAGCGACAGCGCAGATACGATCGTCTCGTCGCGCTTGCTGCCTTCCTTGAACTCTTCCATATCTAGACTGCCGTTCTCATCTTTGTCCATCATACGGAAGATCTTCTTGACGCGCTTCTCGGGGGTATCTTCGTCGGCGGGGAGCTTGACCATGGATCCGACCTGTCGTTGTGTTAGTGAACTGCCATGACTTGCTATGAAAGCTTGACCACAACCCATCGGGCTAAGAGAAATCCACACGTGACTGGGTCTGGAGGGGTCCAAAAATAGACAACGTACCATCTTGTAGATAGCCTCGACGATGGCCAACATCTCATCATAGCTGATCTTTCCGTCTCCGTCGATATCATAGAGTTGGAATGCCCAATCTAGCTTATCCTCCATCTTTCCTCTACTGGTGACACTCAACGCGCAAATGAACTCTTTGAAATCGATCGAGCCTGACTTATCGCTATCGAACACATTGAAGACGTAATCTGCGAATGACGATGGGTCTCCGAAAGGAAAGAATTGGCGGTAAATCTTCTGGAACTCCTCCTTGGTGAGCATGCCGGACGGACAATCTTTCAAGAAGCCTGATCCCAATTAGCTTTGTGTTCACGAAAGTGCCAAGATATTCATACCCTTATACCATTGTTGCAACTCCTTCTTGTCGAAATGGGTCGATCGCTGCAGTTCGTTGAGTTGCTCTTGTGAGAGCTTTGATTGACTATCCAGGGAAATTAGCCAAGATCCTTGCGCCAATACACCATGATTGTAGAGCCCTTACGATTTTCCCATCTTGAGATCCTCGGTATGTGGTTGCTTAGAGAGCTGTTGCGTTTGCTATGCTAGCAGACGAGGTCTCGAGCGCAGCCAAAGGCGCAAGCTTGTTATTGAAAAGAAGCAACAGCTGGCCTATGGATACAATTAGCTCAGCTTCTCTGCAAAGCTGTGCGAAGTTACGTACGTATGGTTGTCGTCGTTTGGTGTACCTGGGTAGTCCGCGCCGCGCAAGCTCGTTGATTCTAGTTCGAAATATCAACTCTGCAAAACCTGGTCAGCATCTGCGGATAAGGCACAGAACCAGCTATAACCATATACTAACAGTATTCGCCTCCTCAATTTGTCAATCTCACTTCGCTTTCCAATATCCTCGTCCGGCCGGGTCGGAAGGCTGGAGCAATCTGCAGATGGGCAGCGCATTAGCAATCAACTTTTCCACCCCGGAAAGCACGAAGCTGCTGCAAAATGTACACACCTTGTTTTCTTTCCTACTTCCAAATATCGGCCTCGAGAAGCTGTCCTGGTCTGTCGGTCTTGATCCAGGCTATGCAGGTACAGCAGTTGGGAGGTGGGGTAGGTCGTCGTGCCTTGGGGGGACAAACGGCTCTGCGCAGCTGGTGGTCTTGTTAACAGCCTCGTCGTCGCAGAAGCTCAGTATCTTGAAGGCAGGTCAAGAGAACGGTCGAGCCGGGGACTTGTAGCAGGGCAGCACGGGAAATTCTTGTTGTCACTATGTCATGAGTTGGGTGGGCTGGGTTGGTGAGAGAGTGTGGAGTGGAGTGGCGAACTTGGCTTTGCCAATTCCCGTTCCCTTCCCATCTCCCCCTCCCCTCGCCTGGATTTTGACAAGCGCGAGGCAGAGTCCCGGCCACCGTAGATGAGGCTGTGTAAAGGCCGGGCGCTTATTGACCTCTTGAACACCACTCAACTCGTTCTTTGATTGATCATGATCACTAATTCGTAGGGCTGATGTCTTGGAGTTTAATATAATTCAAATCAAAGTTCACTAGAAGGGTTTTGAGCCTCATTCGGGTCATGTTTTAGACACGTGTTGGCCCCGCCAAGACCCCGCTGAATGTGGTTGGAGGGAAGAGGAGATGCCCAGAATTGGCACAGGAGGCTGAATGCAGACCCTTGAGTTGAGAAGAATTGCAGAGAGACTTTGATTGGTTAATTGAATTGGCAGAAATCTAGTTCATGGGTATGTCAGTAGCTTCGCTTCACAGCTGATTGATATGCCAACGCGAAATAGAAACGTAGAAGCATAAGAATTGTTGGCAGCAAGACCCCCAATAATTGTTGACTTAGTTTCAACCTCAAGATGGAATACATGCGATGCAGTAACTACAAAAGTATAAAGTAAAGATGGCTTGATTGGCGAGTAGCTGGGAGTCCAAATAAGTAAACAAACGACTGCACGCGCAAAGACCTAAGCGAGAGAGAGTAAATGGGGCCACACGGAGTATTCCCATCGACGAGACAACGAACACATCCCCACCTCCACGCATGCCCAATCATGTAAATGAGTCATGCGTGATTATCTTTAGAGGCACAGAAAGCTGTTGTCTCGTGCTTTCCCTAACCACTACCAAAACCAAGCCGCGGAACCGCTTCTTGAATCTCAATACAATAAGGAGGTCACTTATATATTTCATTATAAGAGTAAAAGCTTCCACATACGACCATAGACTCTTGAGAAATGGGCATCCCGTCCGCTCTGCCATACACAAGCAAGAGATCGGTAGATTAGTAGTTGGGTGGGTGACCACCAGCGAATACCTACTGTTGTATGTTTTTTGACTTTTTTTCTTTTGCAAAAACTAACATAGCATCGGTAGTGTGAGTTCAGGTGGAGAGATAAGTCATTGATCTATCCCCGACTGAGGGTAGGGGCAGGTATTTTTTGGTTTGCTGAAATATCGACCATCATAATTTTGGGGCAAGGCACTTGAGACATTTGAACGAAAATGCGGTCCGATTTCAGGCTGCTAGTGGGCATAAGATTGAACAGTAAGCTGCCTTTAATGCGACCGACCCACTAACAAGATCCACCCCCCCAAAAAAAACACCATCTACACGAAATCCAATTGCTTTGGCTTGCCATACTGGTCGCAACATGAGAATCTCCAAGCTCCCTTGTGTCGAGGCAAGTAAACCCAACGAAACATGACCGCAGCAATCCATGGGAAAGGTGGCCACGAGGAACTGTGAAACGGTTTCTCGAATGGTATATCCATATTCGTGAGGACGATTGGTATTTGATGGTCCTGCACAACAGTCACTCAGTTAGTTGATGCTCAGCTAAAGAAAAGCAAGACGTACAGTTTCCGCAGCCTTGACAGCTACTTCTCCAATTTTCTTGCTCCATTTCTTCCAGTCGATCTTGTCGCCAAAAGTTTCGAGCTCCTCAAATGTGCCAATCTCGTCACTTAGATGTTGCACCAAGATTGGCGCGAAGTCGTCTAGCAGCTTTTGGACTTTCGCACCGTCGAATGTCTCTTTGCCCTCTCGAAGAAGCTTGACATGATCTTCGAAGCGATCTAGGCCTGGATAGAAAGCGTGGTGCTGCGCGACATTCTTCTCCATAATGCCGGGAGTACCAATATCAGCCTCGAGCAAGGGAAATGCATGTTTCTCCTCGCTGGAATGATGCTCATGCAGCAAGATGATGAAGGCGTGCATGAAGGTGGTGAAGTCGGTAATGTCCTTCTCGAGCTTCACATTGGGTGCTTGAAGATGTATGCAGTTGAGAACTCGGATTATGACATTGTGGATGAGGCACATTTCTGTGGCAGCCCGGATAGCACCTGTTTCTTTCTTGATATCTGCGATCTTTCTGAAGTCAGTTACGACACATGAGTTTTATCTCTATTATACGTACTCCGCGTTTCTTCCTTGGGGTCTCCATGAGTGGAAATGGGCCATCTGCCCATTGCTTGGTGATCTTTTGAGGTGTTTGACCCATATTGGGCAAGTGAGGCGAGGAAACGAGTAAATAAAGCAATCAAAAGACTAAGAACTAAAGCTGGACAATAGTAAAATTTAGCTTGACGAAATCACCGAATACTTCACCTCTTTATATCCGTCCCTTTTGCCATCAACTCAACGGCTGCTATGAAAGGAGCTTCCTGGTTGGAGGAGAATACGATTGGTGGGTCAGCTCATTCTGGTTAGCGCTTACCAGTCCTGCGAAATGTGTTACAGTTGCAGTCTCCTTCCATGTAGCTACGGCTTCACAAGCCATTATTTTGGACCAGCATCCATTTCAATTCCCTGCTAGGTGCTTATCAAAGGCTCAATGCTGGTTGGATCGGAAACCCCGTCAACTCTTCCATCGGGAGTCGGGTTTGAGCGTAAAGTGGTGGACTCCACCTCGTAACTTTACTGTTGACTTTAGCTCCAAGTAAGTCTTCAGATGGATACCCCAAAAAGGAAAACAGTCGCTATGGAGTTGGGAGATTGCGGTCTGATGCGATTCCTGGTTTGTTATGGGTGAAGTGGAAGCTTGAGAACGAGACAACTCCCAAATTCAAGCTAACGTTTGGTATCATGTGACCGTGTCTGCCGAGACGCTAGAACTAAGCCCTGTCAGGTCGCGTCTGGAGATATTTGGCTGCAGCGTCAATGACAACATTTTTAGCCACAACACCAAGATGGACAACCTTCTGGATAGCCGCTTTGAGCGGGTAGAGAAGGCTTTGGCGACCCTGATAACCTCAATTTCAACGTACAATCCAGCTCCCGCGCTCGCGAACGATCTGGTCGCAGCGGACTCAGAGCTCAGCGAGGGGCTTGAGCAATGTGAGCAACCTCCTCCCACTGCAAGCTCCCATTCTAACAACCTCTAGTATCAACACACCAATCGAACTATGCCAAGCTTCTATCCCTCCGCGAAACCTCCAATGCCCTCGACAACCAGATCCGCGAGACACTCACCGTCCTGACCACCACCCGACAAGAGCTCCTAGCAACTCCATCCACAAGCTTGCCAGCCAGTGCCAACCCGATATCCTACTCCGAACTCCTCAGCTACGCGCGTCGAATCAGCAAGTTCACTTTGCCCCCTACACATCGAGAGTCTGCGACCGGGGATGTAGCAGAGACGGGAAGCAATACCCCCGGGGAGCCCTTTTCGCAAACGCAAACAAATGGCTCAAATACACCGGTTGTTGCGACAAACGGAGAAGCACACAGCTCTACGGCGATGGAGATAGACAGCGCAACACCGGCAGTTGCTGGGCAGACGCAAACATCTCAACACCCGGGCGTCTCAACCAACTTGACTCTTTGGGAGCAATTCCTCAATCAGCCAGCAGATATGCCGTTCGTGCCTTGGCCGACGGAAGAAGCCATCAGGAAGGGTGCGTTGGCTAGTATCCAGGTGCTACTTGACCAAGGGGTCGATCCAGCGACGTTTGATCCCGAGAAGAGCGCAGAGCTTGAGGCGGAAAGGAAGCGGGTTACAGAGGCAGATGATGCGATGAGAGAGCAGGAGAGGGTCGATAGAGAGGATGCAAGGAAGAGGGAAATGGAGAGGAGAATGAGTAGCAGCGGATCTGTGCCAGAGAGAAGGGAGGAACCGAAGGTCTTCCAACTGGAGACATTTGACGATGATGATTCTGATGGATGAGCTATCATTGTTGTGGCATATCCCAGCCTCTCTACAGTATATTGGGGTAGATGGATCCTGGATATCGACCAGCTTCTCATAATCTATCGAGAGTATATTCGCAGATCCTCCAAATTTCTCACGTGATGTTGCATGTCAGGTCATCGTTGGCCGACCGCGACGTCGTCAATCCTGTTGGTTTTTGGAGGTTCCAGGTTGTTGCCTACAAATAGATCGAGGTATTCCTAAGAATTCTTTTCAAAATTTCATTCAACTCTCATTCATGCGATTCTCTTCAATCCGCTCCCACAGAAACCATGGTCACCCTTATGGACCTCCCGCGAGAGCTTCTCGATGCCATACTTCTCCAAGCAGTACTAGTCCGTGGTGTGAAAATGGGATTGAGGCTCAGGCTCGTCACTCGTGAACAGTATGTCTTCGCGCCCCGAGAATTCCCACTCCTGCAACAATTTACTCCATGCAACGAGATGGTGGGAAATACAGAGCGATTCGCAATTGATGTGAAACAAGCACTTTTCGTCTCTCAACTACTTGACATAACGAAATGTCACGATCCGGTTTTCCTGAAGGCGTGTTTTATGTATCAGATCCTTTCTGACCGAAAGAACACAATCACCCCTCTCCGAGCCATCCGCCGCATCGCAGAGATCTTGTGCGAAGAGGCTGGACAGTCTGGAAACGATGCCTTGAGGACTTCTGTGGAGTCTTTTTGCTCTTTGACAATGAGACAAGGCCAGGTGCATTATTTTGATGACAGTTGGTCCAAAATCACCCAACACGACGAAGACTTTGAGAATCACGTACTTGTGGCTTCGGCACACATGAGCTGTGTGCCTCTACTAAAGAGGTTACTTGAGAAACTTGGTGTTCCTCCGAAGTGCAGCCTCCTTTTTGGCAACCTTCACAAGCAACCGCTCTCCGAGGAAACAACGAGGCCCTCCTACTTGTGCTGAACGGCGATGGGAGAAGCAACTCCGTCTGGTCAGGTAAAGGCGCGGTCGCGAATGGCCACTTTAGCACCCTCGACTTACTACTAGAACCCCGGTGGGAATTGACACGAGTGGCAGATTACTATTTCAACAAATCGATACTTCGAGGGCCTAGTAGAGAATAGCAACATTGCCATGTTTACACGAGCCTTCCCCTTGATCGGCGACTACGAACCTGAACCCAATCGTCCTGCTAGCATGATTGGGCACTTCCCTAAATGCGCAGTCGAACGGGGACATGTTATGCTTGCATTGCACCTGATCCGACTTGGGGCTCCGCTGTCTGGTTATCGTCCTTTTAGGAGGAGAATCCACTTTGGTCTGCGTGCAGATCTGGCAGCGACCATTCAATCCGGCTTCTCTTACAGAAGGGGATCAGCCCAAATAGAGATCCCGACATGCCTTATTCCTGTCCTCTACAAGTTGCTGCTTTTCGTGGTCACTGGGGTATTGTTCGGACGCTGCTCAAGTTTTGGGGCCGATGTGGACAGAGCGTCCAAGGATGGTCCGCCTCCAATTATATATGCTATCAAACAGGAGCATGTAGCTATATTCCAGCTTCTGAAGGACCGTAGTGGGGATACCACATCGCCGCGTGTCAGCCGAATCGCATTCGACGTTGTCGCAAGAAACGGTTTGGAATCTATGGCTGAGCTATTGCTTCAGGAAGGGGCTCTGGCACCTGAGAACGCCGTTACAACTGCTTTGGAGCATGGTCATCATGGTGTTGTAGTGATATTAAGTGGGAATGTGACCGATGGAACTGTCGATATTGCAGGCTTCTGGGACTCGGAGTAGCTCAGAGGTGGCGGAATTGAGGGCCGAGTCTGCGGGAAAAGTATTCGGGGAGTTCTTTTCCAGCTCCATATCCACTTTTCACTTCCTCGTGTTCTATCATCTGCCTCGTTGCTCTTTGGTCTCAAAAACCGTCACAGCTGAAGTCGATAGTCCATACCTGCAAATCTCCAATCCAACCCCAACACCTAGGTACCCTCAAGTGCATGAAGCTCAGCGAAGGTCTGTTGATAGAACGAGAAACTGCTAAAGCACCTATGGTGCCACTTCAACGACAATCTTGTAGAGCACACCCGGACAAAAGATATGTGGAGGTTGAACGGTGGGGTTCGGTTGAATAGGGGCTTAAGCGAGAGAGAAAAGGGGGTACGGAAAGTGTGGGTGCGCAAGAGTTGCCAGCCACATCGAGGAATTGAATTTGATAGCTTATTTTTGTACTTCAGAGGGGGTTTTTTTTTTTCGGATTTCATGCTGCTTTGGCAGAATTAGCGAAATTTCAGTTAGATTCTATGTATTGTTTTCCACTCTTCAGATCTGCCCAAAAGGTCATCCCTAGTCGATCCTTCGTGTATCGTCGCACGGACGCGTCCAAGCCTAGCGCCCTTGGGGAGCGCCGTCACACCAACAACACACACCAGGGAAACAGCTCAAGGGACGTATTTCCAGTCCACTCATACCAAATGTGACCCAGCCTGTACTGTGAGTTTAGATGCATCTAGTTGGAAAGAATTGCGTTTCTGGACCATTACCTTCATTTGACTCCGCAATCCCAGTTCTCCCCTCTCACCTTGCCACGGAACCAATTAGCACGCTCGAGGTCACGATGGGTTACGCCAGAGCACAGCTGGATAATTTGGCCTGGGACAAAAATGACGAGGCATGGGAAATATCACAGAAACGGCTTCGAAGAAGAGACATCTGCGAACTTGCAGCTTCCCTTGCGGGTGAGAAATTCGGGAGAACTGCAACTTTCAGTCCACCTCTGATCCTCGGTGGATACAACATTTTGTACAAGGTCCAGGTTGAGGGAATGCCTTCCTATGTCTATGTTCGTCTGCCCTGCCCCGACTGGGTTCAATTTCCAATCGAAAAGACTCTCCACGAAGGTGCCACAGCAAGATATGTCAAAAAGCACACTCGGATCCCCGTTCCCGAGGTATTCTACTACGACGGAAGGTCTAATCTGGGTCCGTTCATGATCTTACAACGCGTGGAAAATCACGGGTTAATGGCTAATCGAATCAAAGCCCCCGAGCCTGACCCCGACATAACTTCTATCTTGGACCCAAACATCTCCAAAGCCGTACTATCAAACTTCTACGGAAAAGCGGCACGGTGTTTACTGGAGATCTCTCGGCTCTCATTCGATCGTATCGGATCGTTGTCTGAAGATGGTGATGATACGTTCTCCGTGACTGGACGGCCTCTCTCGAAGAACATAAACGACATGCTACAGCTCGCAAATATTCCCCGCGCTGTACTTCCGCCAGAAAACAAGACCTATGATACAACGGATAAGTGGTATGTTGCGTTGGCAGAGATGCATATATCACAGCTCATTTTCCAACACAACGACCTGGTGACCGCCGAGGATGACTGCCGAAATAAGTATGTGTCACGACAACTCTTCCGCCGGCTGGCGAAAGATCATCGACTCTCAAGTTTTGGATTTGCCGATGATAGCTGGTCAGCCCAATCTAAAATCTGGTCTTCCCAACTCTCCCAGGCACCTAGTAATCTGGGACCGTTCAAGCTTTGGGCCGATGACTTCAGACCTGGCAATATCCTCGTCGATAGCTCAGACGACATAGTTGCAGCAATAGACTGGGAGTTTACTTACGCTGGTCCTGCACAGTTCATTCTTGATTGTCCGTGGTGGTTGCTCCTGGAAGTGCCGGAGTCATGGAAACCGGACATTGATGACTGGACCAAGGTCTACAGCATGCGATTGCAGACTTGGCTTTCCGCCATGGAGAAAGCAGAGAAAGATATTGGCGCCGACGCGCTGCCATTCCTGTTGTCGGTGCACATGCGTGAAAGTTGGGAGACTGGCCGATTCTGGCTCAACTATGCTGTGAAGAATAGCTGGGCGTTTGACACCATATTTTGGAAGTATTTAGATGAGAGGTTTTTTGGACCCCGAGAAGATGGTATTCCCCAAAGTGAGCTATGGAAGGCCAGGTTTAAATTGCTAAGTGAGAAGGAAAAATTGGTCATGGAGCCATTTGTGGAGTGGAAAATGGAGGACAAGAAGGAAAGGAAATTGGTTGATTGGGATCCGGAGGAGGCAAAACAACGCCTTTCCGAAGTTTTGTTTGATTGAATTCGATGATTGAACTCGCAGTTGAAAATAAGTTTATTTACTGGAGTCCAGGGAATGAGAAGATAGCAGATACTATTAGAAACCTTGAAAGCGGCACTTAAGCAGAGTTCAGAGGGGTCGCTACTGATGAGCGAGCACAGACTTTTGTTTACAAATGCGGCAACATCTCAACATCAACGGGTGATCAGGCATGCTACCGAAGGCGTTTATTGTATTTATTCTACCGAAAATCTGTTTACCAAATAAAGAAAGTCCGGCTCTCCTGTGAAAACCGCTGGAAGTAGATTCACCGCCATTTCTTCCGGCCCTTGAAAATGCGCCTCGCTGGTGTACTGATTGATCAGAATCCGAATCCGTCACCAAGATCACATCATCTCGAAGAAGTGCCGCAATTATTTCTTCCTTTCTATTTTTAGAAGGGAAGACAATTTTAGACCCAGCTTTCATTCTCCTTCTCAGTTCTTTCTCCAAGTCTGGCTTATTCATCTTTCGGTATTCTGTTGTTTTGGGGCAATCAGGCAGGTCAAGCCGTTCTCTGTGCTTGATTAGCTCCATTGTGGCCCGAGGCCTTGCTCGGATTCCAAAGTCGTCAAGTCTGGCTGGCGCTGTTTCGTCCTTCACTACTTCTGTTACGAGAGACTACTACTACTAATATTAGTTAGGTATTGTTAATTAGTGATATTACTACTAATTCAACTTTAAGTTAAGCTTATCTAGGAAAAAATAAAACTAAACTTTTAATATTTTTATTTTTATTATTTTATAATGTCGTAGCAATTTGGATATTATAAGTAAGTAATATAGTTAATTACTTAGTACTGTGGTGGGGACTACCCCCGAGTTTCTTTAGTCACATGACTGCGCTGGTCCTTCGCGTATATAAAAGGCACTAACTCTTAGAAAACACACAACAATAAGGAACACCATGTACATTCTATCTAATACAACTTTTTCCCCTTCCTTTTCCTATCAATTATCACTCTTCATATATGTGATATCTTTAGATTTGATTGATCTGTTCTTTTCTATACCTAGGAAAACCCGCGGTGGCTCGCTACATGCTACCCTCTTGTTGTGTGGATTTAGAGTTTCTCCCTCCACAATAGGCACTTTCAATAAAAGTTCCAGTGAGTAACTAGATCTAGATCGGAGCATCCA
The DNA here is from genome assembly GCA_017366145.1 of Cadophora sp. M221. NCBI lineage: Eukaryota > Fungi > Ascomycota > Leotiomycetes > Helotiales > Ploettnerulaceae > Cadophora > Cadophora sp. M221. The sequence continues at coordinate 22,248 of JAFJYG010000625.1, forward strand.
CTTTCCAAATCCTTGTAACTATACAGCCTACAAAAATCGATGCACGATGGGGCAGTTTGTCACAATCTTGTTATCTTCCAAGGGCGCACCGCCTGGTGCTGTGACATAACCTGCAGCAGCCATGCCGAGAACCTCAAACTCCCCCGTCAATCTCGTTCGAATGCCGTTCTTGATCGCAAAATCGGTCCAAGTGAATAGGTTGAAGTTCCAAATAGGTGCATAGTCAAAAGCAATGGTAGGGATAGCACCGAGGATGTTTAGAGGATTGCCTATAACGTAGCTTGGTTAGCTTAGTGGCATCTGAAAATTTTGAGCAAGACTCACCTTCACCCAAAATAGCCGAGTCAAGACCCTGACGCCACGGATGGTGTGTCTCATTATTTGGAGCTCCAGCAGCGAGATCTGCGTTTGTGAATCCATTCGTGCTGACGAAAAACCGCTCAACTCCCGAGAACAGGGCATCGTCACCTCCAGTAGGAAGCTCCCCAAGCCTTGGAGAATAGGTTCCTCCATCAAGAGTGGCAGGTAGAGGGTCTGATGCATCACCGACAAGGTAAAGCACCGACTTCCCAAATGAAAAGCCCTGTATCCCAGCCAAAGTCACAGTGGAATCCTTGGGGCAGATGGCAAGGACTTGGTCATGTACCTTGCTGTAAAATTCTGCAGATGAGTTTTTCGGAACGCCATTGCAGAACTGATTGAGGTAATATTCGTCCACATCGCCGGCGATAATAGGCGCATTCCAAACCTCACCCCCAGCGTTTGTGATCTGGATAAGGGGGGTATATTCTGCATCTCCCACAGAACCTGGCTGCACTGACTCTGGAGGAAATGGTGCATCTTTCCCTGGCAGAATCTTGCGGACAGGAGAGAAGTCTACCATTCCACGACGGCCGAAAACTGTATTGTTTGAGATTGAGACTTGCTCCGCCGCGGTCATGCCCAGCGGGTCCTTTCCCTGGCCAGCAAAGCGAAGCTTAGGCGAGAAGTTGACGCCTAGTTGGTCTGCATTTCCGTGGTCACTCGTGTCGGTGACGATCCACCAGTACGCATTTCCACCTGCCGAAACGCTGGTGTAGAGGGGCATCGTATAGTTGGATTTCACACCGAAGTTGACCTGACCATTGCGAAGCAGATCAACAGGGCCAACGAGTGCATGATCCTCATAGGAGGCCATAGGTCCTTGATATCCAGCCTGAATAGCCGTTCCAAAGGCAGGATTCGCTATCTGGATAGTTGGGTCATCGAAGCCAGATGCAGGATCAGGATTGAAAGTGTTTTGACGACGCTGTTTCTTCGAGATTGGGAGACTTGCACCAGCTATTTGATGGGCCAATGCCGCTGCGACGAAAATTTTGGAGAAGATCATGGTTGCGGTTGATGGAATTCAATTTGACTTGAAGCTTAATTAAGAAAAGAGAAGGAGTCCATAGGAGACGCAAGCCTTTATATAGAGGGAACCCCAAGGGAAGCAGTCGAGATATCGGGTGCCAAGACATCGAGATGGAAACCTTGAAGCATCGTATCCGGGTTTACCTACGTTGACAAATGCAGTGACATGCTTGGTCAGCACAGAGTTCCACAGCAGTTCGAAGTTGGCAACGGGCGTTTCTTGCAAGTGAATTGATTTATGTGGCAAGCCAATCAGTGCTGGGCGTTCAAAATTCTTTGAAGTTGGGACAATTAATCGGTTGCTCGGATAGCTCGGACTAAGCTCTATTGAACGAAAAGTGATGTGGAATCATTCCCTGTGTTGCTCGATAAAATTCATAGAACCTTCTTCTGCGATGAATAATATAAGATTTAGTTTACCACCTTATCCCGCATAACCTTAAAAATCCTTTTGGCCAAGATATGATATGGAATCATTTCGAGCGGCTTGCTGCGCCAGGTCAATGACGAGTAAAATTCACTTTTTGTAAAAAGCATAAATAACAGTACGGCGCGAAAAGACCGCTTGATTGAATCAGCCCTTGAACGCATCCCGTGGGGCCTGGATGAGACGTATAAGCGGATACTTCACCAAATAGACGAGCAAGAGGAGTATATGAAAGAGCTTGCACTCAAGACCTTTACGCGGGTGCTCTACGCTAAATGACCGCTACGGACAGACGAACTGCAACTTGCTCTTGCCACGGAAGGACCTCTTAGAAGCCAACAGGATCTTGAGCTAGATTCTGAACAATATCTTCGTAGCTTTATAATATAGCTAAAATTAGCTATTAAGCCCGGATCATCGACTTGTCTCTCTTTAGTAAGGTTACTTTAGTACATTACATAATTCAATACTTACTCAACTTCCAGTTACTTAATTCAGATGATTGAACACCGCGCTATTAGCGTTTTGCACTGTCCCCCTTCCAAAGATCCCCTGTCCGGGTGTCGCGTATCTCGACGTTCTCCCCCTCTTTAACTTCGTATTGTATCATGCTAAAGTCCATCACCAGGACTTGTTTCCGTTTGCGCTCCTGGGATCGTTGAATATAGCTGTCCTTAGGTGCTCCTCCCATTTAGCCCGAATTTCCTGTGACTCGACCATCGTAAAGTCAACCAAAGAATATATTGTTACTAGTCCGTCCAGGGTCATTCTCTTGACTTCGTGGATCAATGATGACGGCTCTTGGTAAACGCCCATGGTCATGGGTTTCTTCTCGGGTTCTTTCTATCGTCCCCTCGTCTCTCCCAACCCCTTACATTTACTTGGGGTCAACATTCCGCTCAGCTCTATGATGTTTGCTGGATGAGTGAGTTGATTATTTCGAGGGCCTATGTGCCACTGTATCCTTTTGAAACCTCTGTATTGGGTCAGATGAGTCTACCATAGTTAGCCACTCCTGAACAGCTAAGGGATGGCACAGGTCCACCAAAGAGCAGTGCTGTAAACTTGTAAAAAGTTACTTCAATGGGGAGTAAAGGTTCCGTACGTACTTGGTAAAGGATAGTTGAAAAAAATCTTGATAATGTAATGTAGAGGGCTTCATTGCTGTGAGTCTTCGACATTGGGACATCGGCGATCAAGGTAGAAGGTCCATAGTCAAAATATATACAGCATGCTGGTAGCCTCGAGTCCTCGACTATAAATTTCTCCCATGCTGCTTCACTTGAGCACTCTCGATGCGAGGGATTGGACAAGAGATTCAAAGTAAATTAATTTTTGATCATGGAAATAGCTACACTGTTGATACGAACCTTTTCCCCAAGATGACACCAAATCGTAATAAATTGGCCCTATTGTTCCCCGCCGTTGATGCGCCCCAAGTTAAGTGACAAAAGCAATCAACTGTGAACTCATACCAAGCACTATAAACCCTTTTTAATGTCCATCGCCGATGCAAAGGTCTATTATGTCGTGAGAAGATGTTCACATAGGCTCTCCCCTGTGGCCTCCAAATCATAAATAGTCCCGCCAATTTCCTTTCTTGTTATTAAGTCCCCCCCCCCCACCTTCTGGAACACCCCGTGATCTGGAACACCTCGCTTAACACACCGCTCTCCTACCTACCCACTCTAAATAATTAATAGAAACTTTAACCTCTTATGGATTCATTTGATTTTTGGAATATGCATTAAGATTAAGATAATGCCTAAATATACAAAGTCTGAAGTCGCTGAAGCTCTTGCAGCTATTAAAAATGGGAAGTCATTCCGAGTGGCCGCGAGAGAGTGGGGTATTCCTAGCACCTGAAAACCGATGGAATATGGATGAAGCAGGGATTATGGAAGGCTTAGGGATGAATGGATATGTTGTTGGACATACGAATACACGTTGTATTCAAAAGAAACAACTTGGTTTTAAGGTTTGGACGTCTTTTATTGAATGTATTTTTGCTATAGGGGTGCACACGATGCCACTTGTAATTTTTAAGGGCAAATTGGTATAGCAGTAGTGGTTCTTAGCCGATCTTAATAAATTCAAGTCTTGGAAGTTCACTGCGACCGAAAACGGCTGGACGACCAATTAGACGGCTTTTGAATGGCTCGAGAAGGTGTTTATTCCTTAGATGGCACCATGTGCCTAAGCACTAAGACTACTTATCTTAAATGGCCATGGAAGTTATGAAACTATAAAGTTTATGTGGAAATGCTTAGAATTTAACATATATCTCTTGTTTTTACTGGCACATACATCGCATGTTTTGCAACCTTTGGATTTATTGATCTTCTCTTCTCTTAAGCATGCTTACCGAAAACACCTTTAGCAATTGGCATCATTGATTGATTCGACACCAATTGGCAAGAGGAATTTCTTAATCTGCTATTAGAAGGCACGGGAGGAAAAGATTACAGCTTAGAATATTAAGTTTGGTTGGAGAGCTAGTGGTTTATGGCCGGTGTGTAGCGCCAAACTCATTATGAGCAGGTTATTATTAGAGAATAGTAATCAGGCACGCGAAATGACCCCTTAACCGAACTTAGCGACCAACTAGATTATTAAGCAATTAACGGTTTAATGGAATACCCCCAAAGCTGGTAGAGATCTACGTTTACAAGTCGATATATTAGCTCGATTTGGATATAACTCAAATCCTACTTGTCGACTACTCTTTAGGAAGGCTATAAAAGGATTTGATGAAAAGGACTTTGCTTTAGGGTAAGCTGAGATTCGAATACAACAATTAGAAGCCAGATTGGATTAGTTACAGCCTCGAAAGCGTAGGAAGGTGCAGACTAGTCCAAATTTAAGGTTCGCTGGTGCCAAGGCTATTAGGGAAGCTTAGATTTTGGCTGGAGAACAAGAGATTGTACTGATAGCATCAAATTCAACTGGAGATTCCGATACTACAGAAGATTGTATAGAAGTAGAGGCATCATAGAGTTATTAGGTGTTGAATAAGAGTTATTGTTTTTAAGCGAGGTGTTCCAGATCACGGGGTGTTTCAGAAGGTGGGGGGGGGACTTATTTGGTGTTGAGACTCACATTCCAACCCCAATTTCAACACTTCTTTTGTTTTGCAGTTACATTGAACGTAAACATCATCATCAGTACAAGATATAACAATTCAGATCTTAGGGGGCTAAGCGCTATGTCATCTTATTTTAGTTGTACTAATGTTTTTGCAATGACTACCACATTAGATTATGCCACGGTATTGAATTAAAAATTCTTTGTGTTGAAGTCGTTGACGGCAGTCTAGTTGCTTTTTATTCACTTCACATTGAAAGGGGGTCCGGTCTGTTCGTTATGATTAGCTGCTGTGAGTTTAGGCCTTTTGCAGCAAAGTCTATCTCATGTATTATCGTTTTTCTCCTTTTGATTTTTGCTTGCAGGGAGGCTTGTAAAAAAAGGTCTGGCGCTTGGGATTGATTGATGGCGATGATGGTAATCTCAAAGTGATATGGGTAAATCGAGAGGCACGCAAATTACAATGTCAAATTCCGTAGTCACGAAGCGGATGATTTTCTGCCTATTCCGCATCGTTCCATGGAAATGTGTAGAGTCCGGGGGTGAGAACTATTTTTGAACTTTTCTTTTTACGAACAAGAAATCTACATGAGATGTTCTGGCCCCTTTATGTCGTATTGATAGCTAATCCTTCACAACATTTGGGGAAATGATATCTGTCAAATGTTGCCAGGAGCACCCATGATTCAAGTGTCTATGCAGCTAATTTGGGGGCTGAGACGCTGACCGTCTGCCGATTTACAATATCACTCCAAGATACAAAGACTTCGTGGACTTATTTGTGCCAAAGTACCGGCATTGTATTCTATTTGCTTATAACTGCACCCTGTGACTTTGAAGACCACTCATCAGACGCCCTCCTACGTCTCAATCCTTCGATGCTTCCACATCCTCCGTCCGTTCAGAAGAACCCCCAACCGATTCATTACGACCAATCTTCCTAGTCTCGACATCATGGATCATCTTTCCTGAGTGTGCAGCATTGGCGAGTTCTGGATGCTCTGCCTTCAGCCTCGCAAAGCTCTTCTCCGCGTCCCAAACCCACGGGGTCTTTGCAGCAAACAAAAGATCCATCTCTTCCAAGGTGCGTTGGTTTGATTCCGGATACAGTGCCCAGACCATTGGAATTGTAATCACGTTGCTGATGGCAAAGATGTAGAGCGTCTTCTCATTGATGGCATTAAACATGACTGGACAGAGCAGAGTCTAGATTTTCGTCAGCGAACAGGTTACACACGACACATGCTGGGCTATACTTACAAGCCACCCATTCCCTATACTCCACCCAACAACACCCCATGCATTCCCCTTTGCTCTCACTTCGAGTGGGAAGATCTCGGCGGGGTAGAGCCAAGGCACTGTCAACCAAGTTGCGCCAAAGACGAATGTGAAGATAAAGATCATAGAAGCTGCAGCAGCACCATATTGAGATGCTTTGGCCGTATCACCAGCATTGGTTGCGTTTTCGGCAAGTCTAGACATTCCACCGGCCAGGAACATGGCAATTCCTTGGCCGACAGAGCCCCAATACAATGTCCACCTTCGACCGATACGATCAAGTGTGAAGACGCAAATCAGCGTTGAGAACTGCAAACATGAGCATTTCGACATTTCCTCCAAGTACGGTGCTGGAAACACTTACCATGTAGAAGATGTTGTTCAACCCGGAGATCCATTGCGATTTCTCTGTATCAAAACCCGCCATTCGGAAAATAGTTGGCGCATCTGCCAATGTCAGAAGATACTCAGATCGTCCGATTTGGGTTACTTACAAACAGTCACGCCTGCAATCCCAACCCATTCCTGCATAATCTGGAGCCATATCACGAGCTGGACTCTCCGGCCAGTGTGCAAATCACCAGATCCTTGACCTGTGAACATTGCCCAATATGACGTACGGTTTCCCGCTTGCTTCTCCAGCCGTGACACGTTGCAGATGTCTTGAAATTCAGCCTCCGCTTGAACTTTGTCTTCCCCTTCATCACCCCGAAGTCTTCCGAGAATGTAACGTGCCTCATCCTCCCGTCCAACCTTGACAAGCCATCTTGGTGATTCAGGGAACCACCAAACGACGCCTAAGAGGATAAGTAGAGGAATAATTTGGAACGCAATTGGGAATCTCCATCGAATTGGGGAAGCACCGTCGTCGATGAATGAAAGGCCGCTGTATCATGTCAATTGGCATTCAAAGAAACGTTGGGAAATCGATGTCTTACAATTCGAGCCAATAAGCCACGACTACACCAAAGATGTTGAGTGTAAATTCGATAGCAATGAATTGACCTCTTCCGGTATGAGGGACACTTTCTGTTGCCCAGACAGGGACAATAGCATTTAGAATTCCCGTTCCGAATCCGTTAATCAGACGTGCTAGGGAACAGGTCAGAACCGCGAGACTTTCTCACAATAAACCCAGATTTGAAGTTTACCAAATATCATCCAGACATGGTTTTGCGCAGAGCACTGCAAACTTGCTCCAAACACTCCCCAAGCAGCACCCAAAGCGATAGTCTTGATTCTCCCAATCTTCTCACCAACCCATCCACCAGCCAAAGCTCCGAAAAGTGTTCCAAGGTAATAGACGGAGACGATGCCTCCCTGAAGCAAACTGTCTGTGATGACTGGCGTGTTTGGGGAGCCGTCAATGGTTTCCACATGGCCAAATCCCATCAACTCAATGTAGTCTTTAGCATTGTTGACTCCACCCATCATCCCCTGATCATAGCCAAAGAAGAAAATAGATAGGCCAGCGATGCAGTTGATAGCTATCAGAAGTTTACGTTTCTCTAGCGAATGGGCTACATTCCACTTGTTGATTTGGTGACCCATGCTGGCGAGTATTGACAGAAAATAATTGAAAAGTGTTAAGACTCAAAAACATTCTTCTTGATGTTGAAATGATACAAGGTGGCAATAGCTCCCCTTTTAAAATTTTCAACGCGGCACGAAGTCCGAGAGCCACCTACGGAAAGCACTGGTACCAGTTGACTTCACTCCAGCAACTCCACACCCCAGATCTCACCCACAAGTAAGATACCACCATTATTTTTTGTCTAAAAACCAAAAATGGGGTTCTTGGCGTTTGGGAACATTCAATTGCGTCATGTCTGTTACTGCATTAGGAAATAATGAGACTGATCGTGACAGCGTAAACCTTGACAGGCCTAGTCACGATAGTTTGCTCACATCTAAGATCTGTGAATCGGAAGGTTTGCCGATACGCGCGCCAATGGAAAATTGTTCCGAACTTTGGTTGGGCCGAGTATTGCATGCAAAAACCGAACAATGTCAACAAAGCCATCTCGTGCAATTATCCTTGACATTGCTTGAATGCCTTTGTCTGGCTGTAAAGAAGATTGTACACCATGATTATTCTTACGAAGAACAGTATTTACGGCGAAATTTCTATTCCATATCCCAGATATCTAGGAAACTGCAGGACTCTAATAGTCGGCGCTCCTCTTGTAATTCTGCGGGCCCTCGCTTACAGTCGGGGAAAGCAAGTGTCACAGCTCAAATCGCGCGAGTGCGTAAACCCCACCAAAAAAGACGCGACTTTGATTGCGACTGTGACGTCCTTGATACCAAGTCGTGTACATCTTCATGGCGTTCGAGAATCCGACCAAGTATCTGCTCGTAAGTTTCTGACAACCCGCGGGGCAATTAGCTGGTCCAGAGCTTTGGATCGTGCTTTGTCTGTTGGCAGTTGGCAAAGATGATCGATTTAACAAGCCACTCGTCTAAACCTGATTGTCGTCAGAATAGAGAATGCTTCAAGACCTCAGACTTTGAATAAAATGGAAGATTGAAATGAAAAAATTTTAATGGCGAGGAGTTGGGTGATGACTTACATTCCCTCGGCACTATTGACCAACCGCCTCATGATTTGCTCTTTCAGATCCAGGTCCTTAATTCTAAGTTCTTTCTTCTTCATCCTGGTTTCTATCTCGTTTGCTACGTATAGCTCTAGATCACTGCTTCGGGCCATAATCAACACATGCTAGAATTCACGTAAACCCTGAGCGATGTCTGCTTCGTACCAACTCCCAAAAACTGTCCTGATGTTTAGAGGCTTCTCTTGCATTTTTTGAAGCAGAGCAACCGTTTCTAAACGCTTTATGGCGATTACATCGAGACCATCAATAACAATTATGGTCAGATGATACTCACTCGTAATAGTATGGAGAGTCTGGAGAAGAGATTCTGAATCCGGAGACCGGTGATCTGCGAATGGCTGGGAACCTGCACTTCACTCCCTTGCTACCACTTAATAGTACTTATCCACGAATTGATAATTATGGAGACTTTCCCTGAGGGCAACTTTTACAAAGTCCACGCCACCAAGGCCGACTACGACAGAGCTTTCCGGAATGCTAGAGATTGGGCTTTAGAGAACCCCGAGGAGTTACCACACACGTTGCAGCGCAAATATATCACGTCAAAAAAGACTCTCTACGTTAGTCAGTTCATAGGCTGAAAAATCGGACGCGAAATAAGGTTGGAAACGTCAATCGCTATAGTGGAAACAACAAAATCCTAGCTTCGGCGCAAGAAGAGGCTATTTGATAGTATTGTTATGAGCAATGGGATCTTGGAATAGGAGCAACTTATGAGATAGTTCGGGCAGCAATTGGGCACCTGCGAGCTGTAAGAATCATTAATTTTGTGCTTAATTTAGTACTAATTAAATGTAGGCTCAATCTTCTCCTTTGTCCCCGCTAATTAAACGCTGGTTTGCCGATTGGTTAAAGGCCAATAAGAACCTCCATACTATTAAAACGAAGCCAATTAAGTACGCTAAACTTGAGTCGCATATAAAAGAGGATGTTGAGAAGTGGTTCGTTGAGTTGGGCTGTTACGGCTGGCAAGAGGTTGATACGGCGAGTAGACTCTAGCTTTGTATTTGGGCCTGATGCTACGCTCAGAATCGAGAAGAAAAGACAAGGAGAAAAAGAGAGCTCTCTGTAAGAGGGGGCTTGATGTCGTTTGAACTCGGGTGGTACCACAGATTTCAGGGCTTCAAAGCAAAGCTGTAAAATCGACACATAATCAGGGGGGGTTCCTTCAGTGGTAAATATGTGTATTCAAGGAAAGGGGAGCTTTTCAAGAGGGAAGCTCCCCTTATATACCCCACACACTCGGTAAGCGAGCATGTGATTACAGCGTGACGATTATTAAACCAACACTTGAGTATAAATACATGAAGGACCCGCCTAATGGGGCCTAGCGTAGTCGAACGCCATTCACATCAACATGTCGCATGCTCGCCTCCTAGTCTTCCCTATTAGGCTTAGCGCCGTCGCATAGCCAGCGAT